>WURS02038441.1:0-26490 GCA_011762765.2 Rhinocypha anisoptera
CACCGAGATCAATATGAATTCTGTTCGCAACTGACGTGTATTCCTTTTCATCCATGACCATCTCACCTTCTTCCGGGTGGACGCCGCTACGCCGCTAATAAAAAGCCCTCGGCATTTTATTTGTTTCTCAGCGAGCCACGACGCATGACCTCACTCCTTCTCTCTCTCTCTCATTTTCACGTTTGATTATTTGGTTTCCGTGACACATAGATCGTCCGCATACCTTTGCATGGTGCCGACCATTCTGAAAAATCTGTTGTTCTCAGACAGATCGACTCAACACCCACGCCCTTGGGCGGTATACGAAACCGCGGCCCTCGGGATAGCTGGCGAGAATTGTACCCACCACGGAGGCCTTTCCGCCTCTTCCCCTGCGTCCGCCGTGATTTTTTTTCCTGGAAGTGGGAAGCAGTAAAACCCAGGAAAATTATGAATGACCGGGGGAAACAAAAGGGCCCGGACAACACCGCCTCCATTTTGAGCGCGGGACCACTCGAGTTCATTGATCGACGACTCATTCCAGTTTGCCACCGATGGTCACTTTGCCGACCGAAGTATGAAGAGTCGCAAGCCGTACACGGTCCATCGATACGATTAAACCCCCCCCCCCCCCACACTTCTGGAATTGACTATTTGGGTTGTGGGCGACCGGCAACATAGTGCAATAATTATAATGAGACGCAATGCCTTGTAATGCCACATAAATACTACAGTGTCCAAAAAATGGGTGAATTACTTATTTAAAATTCGCGGGTATTATGAAAGCAAATGATTATTTAAAACCGGCAAAACAGTGTTAACAAAGATTATCATTTTTAAGTGTCATGCGTCGCTTGCGTGATGATGATATTCGCCGCAAAAGACCGAAATTGTGGACAAACAACTCTTGCTTTTTGCATCATGTATATAATGCACCGGCTCACACAACACTGATAATTCGAGACCATTTCGCCAAAAAATGCAACTCCTATCGTTCCGCAACCACCGTATAATTCGCCTGATTTAGCAGCGACTGACTTCTGGCTATTTCCCTATGCTAAAAACACCGTTTCAACTCCATCGAGGAAATAAAAGCCGAATCGACGAAAGCATTGAAGACCATACCGGAAAAGGACTTTTCGTACTGTTTCAACGACTGGCAAAAACGTTTGCATAAGTGCCACACAAAGATTTCCTTGAGACAGAGGCCATGGCTCACCTTCTGACGATCGTGTTTATTTTTTCATAGATATGAGAGAATTACTTTATTTTATAACCAAAACTTTCAAACTCATAATCTCGCATCTTTATTAGTGTGAAATCCAATTTTCAATCTGATATATAAAGAAACTAAGCCGGAAAGGTAGTCACAGTTTAATGAATTGGATCATATTTTTAATATTTAAAATCTAGCCCACGTTAGCCCCAGAGAGGTCTTTTCGTAAAATAATCGGTTTTAAGGCCACTGTAATAATACTTGGTTGCTTACTTGAAAGATTTCTTGTGCTATGCTAAATTCTAAATGCTACGGGTGAAATATATTTCTTGAAGGGACAATCGATAAAAAACTACCAACATCTACGCGCTCATTCATTGGGAAGGTTCACGTTGTGACTTCATAGTCGGAGGGGAAGATTAGAAGAATATTTTGTCTCTTTTTAAAATAATATTAAGAAACATGTATAACGTGAGTTTCAAGGACAAATAAATCTTAAAATATCATATTAAATTATATATTGTATCTTGTATATATACTAGAATTATAACACAGGCGGATCAAAATCTTCGGATCGTGCCTCACCTTAATAGAGGTGGCTGTTCCCTGGACTGTGAATGAATTCGAAATTTGGAGCTCCGGTCTCTGTTGTACTCATCTCACTTTGCATCCGAAGTTATTCAATGAATCCAGCACTTGAATTTGTCTAGGCTTTCGAGCATGGTTAACTGGGTACCGAGAAGATGGAGCATTGTTAGCACTCATTAGCGGATCCATCTCAACTCTCGAATGGCTATTTATATTTATCATTTACTTTGAAAATCGATTTCTGACCTGGTAACTGTTAATTAAGTTCGCACGAAGAGAACAGCAAATGTGTCTAATGTGAAATGAGTCTTGAGATGCGAAGAACACGGTCATGATAATGAGGGAACCCATCGCGAATAAATGTGGTAATCGCAACGCTAGTTGAGAAAGAATTCAGTCCTTCGCTCCATGATATCCAGCACACCCACGACTGCAGAGGAGATAGTTGAGTATGTGGGGCAAGTAACAGCCGCAAAATTTCTTTAGTCAACATACCTCTTTCGGAGATGGATATTTCATATTCAAATGTAATACTTTACCCAAATTGGTATTTCATTATACACCAATAATCATCGGACGCCAGTACACTCGAAAATCAAAAAAGGAATTTGTTTACAAAGAGAAGTTTAATCCAATCACATAGTCATAAAACTATGGCATGTATATATGCGACGAATTCCATATTTTTCCATTTATTATGCTCTCTTGTCAGGAAAATTATTAGATCAAGAGTTTTTATGAGCAATCCGCCTTGACTGCGTTTTGATTTTTTCTCTACATTCATATCATCCAATTACTAGAAACACTGTCTATCGATTGGGAAAATTTTAAAATTAATAAAATGACAAGGAAAAATTATGAAGACCTGAGAGTTATATTTAAATATTTAAGAGAATGCACGGGTGAATGTATTGATAAAATCCGTAGTAACCCTCATGAAAAATTCACGAAACCCTTAATGAAAATTTCATATCACATTAGGATGAATATCGATCACTCAAATGACCATTAACTGAACTACTCTAAAAGAAAGTTGGGTATTTTCAGGCGTTACTTTGTGGAAGCGATTCATAATGAAGATGAAAACACTTAGTTTTTCCACATGAAAATTTTTTATTATGTACGATCTAGGTTTCGACCTGATGATAACTTTGCAAGTCGAAACCTAGGCCGTACATAATAAAATATTTTCATGTGAAAAAACGAAGTGTTTTCATCTTCATTACTCTCAAAACATTTTGTGCGTTATTTTTTAGATACCGAGCATGTAATAAGATAAATATTTCATCCAATTTTAAATTTAAACAGGTAATTTTTAAGATAATTCATCAGAATTTTAACTGTCAAGAATTTTTTGCAAAATTTCCAGAGTGAGTCTTGGAATAACAATATCCTCTGAACACTCTTCACGAAGAATAAAATTTTCATGAAATAATTTAAGAGGTTATTCAAATAACCTTATTCAAAACAACCAGAATGGTGAATCGAATACGTGGTGATATCTAAATAACGAATAAGTCATGAATTACTTACTATGTCAGTGCATAAGCCTCTGCAATCCATTTTTTGAATCAATAGATATAAATAACACTATACAATATCATTTTAGGTAAAAAAATCCCATTATTCCTCATAACTTGGATTCAATAAAAAATCAAGTTAACCACCGGATTAGAATCGGTCCTCTAAAGAAAATTAAGCATGAAACATCGGAAGACATTTTTTTAAACCTGACCGGTTGCGAAACCAGTGAGGTTTCACCCAAAAGACTCACCGGGAAGACATTGCACCATTAATTAATAACTCAGAATAAGAACGCTCTACGCCTATGACTGAGGTGATAAGCACTGTTTTCTAGACCTTAGAAGGTGTAAAGTGAGATAGAGGTCTCTAAAATCAAATTTGCCGCCAAAAAATCTTCTAATTTTATAAACATATTTAAATTATTATCATAAGAATATTAGCAATGCAATATTTACTTATTTAGATTATTAGCAGTTATTGACAATAAACATTGAATAATAGAATAAATTGGTCTTTATGGATGATTAAGCATTAATGAATGAGTAGTGAAGTTTTTTTATCATAACGAAAATACATACTACTGTTTAAATCTCTTTTACATTAGCACATTCAATAGTTTTTTTGACATTCTGCAAAAATTATGGATGCTGATAATATAACGTTCACAATTTTCTTTTCAATTAAAACTTTTGAAACATTAACCCTTTTTATTTACATTCAGATTTTTTATATGCACACTGCAACATCTAATGTTGAAAAATTAACAAACGATTATTTTATTGTTTACTAATTAATTCTCCAAGAATACTGATACATTCTGGCAAAGGCTTCCGCGGTGTTCAATGGATTGGTGCTGCAAAGTTTTCCGTGCTCCACCGCGTCCGTTGTCTTTTGCTGACGACAGTTTCGTTCTCGTTCCAGAGAACAGCTTCACGTCGAAGTGAAGATGTTCTATGGAACAAAACTGTCGTCAGCAAAAGACAACGGACGCGGTGGAGCACCGAAAACTTCGCAGCACCAATACAGAGACTTCTTTTTGCCAAATTTTTAAAAAGGTTAGATCGCTTTCGGATATTTTTATATAATGAAAAATGTCTAATCGTTGATGATAGTCACGTACCTCCTACCGCTTCTATGCAGTAAATTTCAAACTTTCCCGGGAGAGAGCTTACTATCGGAATAAAAATTATGGATGCTCGAGTTTAAACTTCAGTTACAAGAAAACGGGCCAATCATTCTTATCGTAGAATAAATGATACAAAATTTTAGCTTGTTTTATAGTGCGTTGCATGGAGTGAGACAAACATTTTTAATCGCCTTTTCTTGAAACGTTATTCGCGCATCAAACAAATGAAGTGCCCATTTTTCCAACTTCCAACGCGAAAGTTTCAACTTATGTAAAATCACAATAGGGATACTTATTGGCATCAAACTTTTACATTAACTGGATTAATTCTTTTACAGTAGGTTTGACAACTCTCAAGCTCTTTTATTTAAAACCAAACATGTTACGAATAAAATCAATTGTCGGCGAGGTCCCTTGGTGAAATCTGGATATTATTGAAATTAAACACACTAGGTTTAATTCCACAGAAATTCATTGAACAACTCAACCGGTTTCAACCTTTCCAGGTGATTATCAAGAGTTGAACCGAGAGTGAAAACGGTTGAGTTGTTCAATACATTTCTGTAGAATTAAACCTAGTGTTTTTATTTCGATACTAAAGAAGTTGTTGTAAAAAATGTGAAACAACTTTTTCTCTTCGTGGGGTGGCCGTACGCAATCAAAGTTTGCTACGGTGCAATCGTTCATACAATAAAAAGGGCTTGACAACGGTGAGAAATTTGATTGCGTAGGACCACCCGATGAAGAGAAAAAGTTATTTCAATTTTTTTACAACAACTTCTTTAGTTTTAAATAAAGGAGCGTAACAGTTGGAAAAACCTCTTGCAAAAGAATTAATTCAGATAATGCCAAACTTTGATACAGATAAAGTATCTCTATTGTGGTTTTACAGAGGTTTAGAATATCGTGTCTCCGCCGGAAGTTGAAAAAATGGGCACTTTATTTGTTTGCGCCCGAATAACATTGCAATAAAACGCGATTAAAATGTTTGTCTTACTTCTTGAAACGAAGCATAAAAACAAGCTAAAATTTGGAATCAATTATGCTGAGATTGGTGGTGCCGTTTTCTAGTAACTGAAGTTTAAAAACGGTATTCTTAATTTTTATCCCGATAGAAGGTTAGAATCTTATAATCGTGTTTATTAATGTCCGGAAATACGATAATTGATATAAGATTACTACTCGACTCTCCTCTCAGAAAATCTCTTAGTGTATCCAAGTGGAGATTGCCTCACATTCATGCCTTACTTGACCATTCAGGTAAACAATTAAGGATCATTCCCCGTATTCCTTCCATATTGAATTTGAATTTATTGCGTTAGCTATCCAGTCCATCAAGGCTCAAAAGAATCTCGATGATTAATTTCTTCACCGTGACTTTTGTTTTAATAGTGATCATTCTTTTACACATCGATGTAACATCAACCTGAAAAATTAATTTATGACTTTTACGTAACTCCATTATCCTTTCTCTCTTGTTAATATTTTCGTCTACCGTATAACCTTTACAATTGAGGAAGTTTATCTAAAGCACTTAGACTTTGAAGAATTTGTTAAGGACTCTTGAGTATTATATAAAGTAATAAAAAATCATAAAAATTAGAAATATCACGACAATCACGCATTGTAAAAAATGAATAAATCAAATTGTGAAATTTATATTCGGAATTATGACTCAATTTTTCCTTATAAAATTAATTTCAGTTTTTCTGCAAAGGCTCCATAAAATTTAAACTTAGTAATCTACTCTATTAATTTACTTTTGTTATTTTATACATATGTTGTTTTAAAATATAATTTAAAAATGTGAATAATATTATACTCCATAGAACTTAAGCGCAAGAAGTTGTATATGCTACATGATTTCAGTGTCAGGAGTTTTGGTATGACTTGCAGGTAAAGGAATGAATGCTCTTGACTGAAAAATATATGATACCATTATTTCCGTCATTACGATGAATGTAGCGATATTTTTCCCTATATACAACAGAGAATGGAGTAAAGAGATAATAATGCGCTTAAAAATATCTTCTTAAGCTTCTTCGCGCCGAAGAGCTATTAGAAAAGAAAAAGAAATCCCGTGTGATGCTAAATGATAAAGCCGAAGTTAAAGTAGAATAATCACGAATTATCTGTACCCAGAAAAATATCATCAATTGATCTAAATGGCTTTTACTGATTTGGTGATGTTGATTTTCCGATAAACTCCTACTACGATATTTCACCTTACGATTTTGCCTTTCGAAACATCTTTTCACACTGGCTGAAATATCCGAGTTTTCTTTGCAGAACTCGAACCCGCGATATTTGGGTTAACCGACGACCGCGCTACACACCACCGGACTAACCCGGCCAACCTGTGAATTCTTCCTCATTATTGATGCTCGACCGTATTCAACATTGCTATGAAGGGATTTGAAAACTTACCTACTGGACTGAAAACAAATTATTGTTTCCATGACAAAATCATACACCCCTCTGAGAAGAGTTTAAGCTATTTCTTTCACTGTCCAATTTTGGTCATTCACCACTCGAAAAGACCAATTTAATTTAGCAATGTGATGGATTTTCTGTAATTTGGTTGTTAATTATTTTTATGACAGTTCCCTAATATAGATACTCCTTTTCCATTTAACATTTCTGCCCTGGGAAGATTGGCTGACAGAAATATGATATCACATTTAAATTCTCATCACTCAAATTTGGCCTTGGCATTGATATGGACTTTCTGTTTATAGCGAAACAATAAGGAAAACATGATTACTCGAATTCCAGCCTAAGGCCCCATTACTACTAAGGCTATTACTTTACTGATATTTAAGTGTCTATTGCATTCAATATAATACAAATAATGATAAGAATTTTATTATTACCTTTAGACCTCTCCGCGACAAACGATGACTTTTGAATCATGGCTTAACAAAAAAGTGGAGAAGTGTTCGCCAAGGTATCGCCTTGGAATACCCATTGATTGCAAGGAAATAAAGGTATTCAATGCACCGGTGGGTTTCGATAAAGAACAATACTAATGCATTTTTCAAACATTATATCGCTGTTATTCAGAATCACGGGACATGCCATAAATATTCCGACTGAGACAGGTGTTATCGTGTAACAGCAATAGATTAGAACTTGTCGTTACTTCTCTGAAAAAAATAGAACATGTGCGTAGATCGAACTGAAAAACAATTGTGAAACTAAAACAAAGTCTTTATTCCGGATCGCGATCGATAGGGATGCGCACCATATTGGTCGAATCAAAATAATAATTTTTTTGTCTCAGAAATTCATTAGAAATAAGGTTACCGTAATTTTCGGCAATATTACATGAATTATTAATTTGGGTGACAAACAATTTTGGGAGTATTTCATAGAATTCACATTGTTATTATACATTAATATAATAATACGAGAAATGTAAATGAGTTATGCCATCATATAAATAAAAAGTTCAGCGGTGAAAAGCATTCCAGGTTGAAAATTATTGATAGTTTACATAGAAGGGCAAATGATAACATAAAAGATAAATATATGTGCTGGGAGCTCATGTTTATTCTATGAATTCTTAAAGAAACTATTTCATAAGTAAGAAGAGAAAATTTTTAAATGCTTAGCATCCCAATTTATCATATTTTACGTCGGAGTTATGTGTTTTATAATTTATCATACAGATTCGGTTTTATGGTGCGAATATTTTTATATAATGAAAGAGTATAAAAGTATTTCCATTGCATTACTTTGGATAAATACGAACGCAAAATCTGTGCTTTAATATGTTTTTTTTAAATAGCAGATTATACATATGTAATTCGGAAATATTTTGAAACATAACGCGATACTAATTACTTGGAAATGTTGACTAATCACTAACGGATTTCGAAGAAATGTGTAAAATTAATAACGTTTCACTTCAGAGTTTTCATGCTGATGATTTTTTGGGCATTTTAAAAAAATATTACTTAACATAAGCTGTATAGGTTTCTGAACTTCTGATATTCTTACTACAGAATAAATTCGTGATACCCATCGGTGTTATCATCAACACCATAAATTAAAAACATGTTTCCATTGTTTTAAACATGAAATTACCTTCCTATGCTTCGACGATACGGCATTAGGCGACGTTGAAACCTAGTTCAGGAATTACATGTTTAAAACAGTGGAATAGTATTTTTATTTGATAATATCATATTTCAATTCCACAACTTTACATTGCTCATTATGGACCACCACAATATGCCAATTTCTTCAATATTTTAAAGTTATTGGTATTTTAATATTTATCTGATGTATCATTTTTTCTAAATTTTACTTTCCCTCTAAAATTGCGATCCCAATAAAATTAATAATAAATTCTTTAATGACATGCCATCTGATAGGCACTCCGAATATATTGATCTCAACTCATCTTGTTTACCATTCAATAACATCTCTCCCACTTGTTGAGTAGCCAAGTTCAAATACGTTGCACAATGTCTGGCATCTTACCGTTGATTAGGTAGGGTATTTTTACATCCAGGAATCACCAAGCGCACATAGCTTTGAGATGAATCAAGAATTCGAGATAAAATTTCATTTATAGCATTCAAATAATTATAATTTGACAACAATTCTCATCCCGTGACTGTGTTTTTCAGCAAACAGATTTTTAATATAGGATCAGTATATTTAATTGGTGAAACTCATCGTTATACGATATAGTAAACCATAAGGCAAAACCAACACAAAATATCTGATGATTTATTTATAAAATGAATATGAGGCAATAACTCTTTCATATTAGGCAACTGTACCATTTCCTATGTGTTGTGAATCCGATAATGCGGAGATAAACCATTATTCGGCCCAAATGAACATTCTGAGACACGAGACTCGTGCCTCCTGCCTAGAGCAATTTGATCAACTCCTCGGTGAATATAACGGTCATAATTCTACCATTCATGATAGGTGGAGACCGTGACTTTTACAGTGATCATTCTATAACTGGCAATTGACTGCGACTCGTACTCTATGGCGATAAGACTGGCAATTATAGTTCAGTTCGGGTTTCCTTTCTAAGAAAGATGCCGCATCGCTTTTACCCTTTCATGTTCTCTCTAGCGACGGATGGATGCGCCTAAGATAGTGGGGGTGTGGGAAGAGAATGATTATTTCAAAATCCGTAAGTTATCTTGAGTATGCCTATGGAGCTTGGAACGAAAATAATATATAAGCAGGTAAAGGAGATCACAACTTACAGAGTTGCCGGAAGCCTAACGCATTGCTGACGACTTCACTTTCGCGATGGCGGTCCAGTTCTGTGGAGTTCTCATCTTTCTGGCCATCTTGGCCATTTCTCGAGTTGCCGACGGTGGTGAGTATATATCTAAACACATATGCATATTCTTGAATATGCAGGCATTTTACGACTGCGAGTATAATTATGAATACAAATCTGCAATATATTACACTAAATTCCCTTCAAATTGTATAAAGTAGTCCAAATTTAATATATGTGCATAATTTAATATATATATAGTTTTGTAATAATATAAAAAAACATATTTCTCTTAGCTTTGCGTCGAATATTTAGACGTCTTGAAGAACAAAACAGATGAACAGAGTTTTCCAGCAATATTAGTTGCTTTTTCTTGAACATTTCATGAAAATCGTCTTAATTAAATTATTCAGTAGTATCACGTATTCCGAGATAACGAAGATTTTTCTTGTTGTTTCTCAACATTGTTCCTAATTTCAATTTCCTGAAACTGAAATTGACTCAACCCAATTGTCGTACAGTATTCCATTTTGGAAATTATTTATTAGGGTCATGAAAGTGAATTACAGTATGAGGTCATGAAAGTGAATTACAGTATGAAAGTACTGAAATCAAGTAAGGTCTGTGGGTGTGTGTGACAGATACGCGTAGAGAATAAGAAGAATAATAAAACGAGTATAAGGACTGAAATAAGAGTGTCACCGAAATTACCTTTCGTGAATATAAACTCTGTGATGAAAATATCTGTAATCATTTGCTTGATACCCCAGGATAATGCATCAAAAAGATTTATTTCCCTTTCAACACATCATTTTCAATTCACCTCATATGTAAATTAGTTGGTTCGTTTTATTTTCGGGGAATTTCATAGGTATCCAGAAACAAGCGTGCCTTACAACCAATTACACTGTCAGATACTTTAGTTTAATATAAAACGAGTATAATATCCCAATGCTACTAGAGTTATGAGGGGAAAATTAACATATGTTGAACATTAGAAGGTGAGGAAGATGACAACGACAGTATTTTAATGGCTCTATAGAAAATGAACCGAGGAATTAGTTTACTTAATACTATCGTGTCACACATTACTCCAAGTAGAATATATTTGTCTTAAACTAGGATATTTATGAACAACCAACGACTTATCGATTTACAGCCGGAAACAACTTGGATCCCATGGAAATGCGTCAGGATATAGGGATGCTCTCCAGTCCTGGGATCTCAACTCACGTCCTTCCAGGGGAGGGAGTGTTAGTCTACGAGTACGAAGGTCATGTCTACAGGTTCCATCACGAGGATAGAGTGACATGGGAGGAGGCTCGGTCCATCTGTGCATCCGAGGGTCCGGGCAGCTACCTGGCTGTCATCGAAGACATGGAAGAGGCTCAATTTCTGTCGGAGGCAATGGCTGGCAGTCTATGCAATTTTGTCTGTGAGTAGTTCTAACAAATGGGTAGTCAAAAATCATTATCAATCTCTAACTCCAATTCTATAAGGATAAATTTTCAACACTTCGCTCCTTCATCTTCAGCTGGAAGTACCAGTCACTTAGAGTTTCTTGTCTTTATAATTTTAATCCTCAACTTTCGAACCCAATCATATTTTCCTGAAAATTGAGCGGCTCTCTTTCCGTAAGTCTTGTGTCTTTATTTCATACGATGGATGAAATTGCTTACATAATTAATGCTATACGAATAGTCGTATCATAATAAAGTGAAACATCAGGATACCTGAAGAAGAACATTCCGAGTAAACCAATTAACCCTTTTAGTGCCAATGGGCTGGTCTATCGTATCGGGTTGCCCGACGTTCAGTTCAATAAATAATTTGTACCTAAATTGTTTAGGAGATAAAAAATATAAATACAATATTTTACTAGCCCTGTAAATTTTTGGAGTTCAAATAAAAAATATGAAGTTAACAAATTGATATTAATATATATTTAAATGTGTAGATCTACAAATTCCACGAAAAACCCCCAGCATTATCCTCACACACCAGGTGATAGAGGCTGGCACTAAAAGGGTTCAAATGAATATTATCATAAGGGAAATATATGTACAAAAAACAAACTAAGGCGTTGTTTCCCAAATTTTTTCAAGCCACTGCCCCCCCGCCCCCCCCCCCTCCCTAGTTCCTTAAAACTATATCCAACGCCACCCAAGACCCTCTGATATGGTAACCGCTCGGTCAGGATCCAGTCTCCAGAGTCCCTCCCCCGGGGTCAACCACCTTGTTTATTTTTTCACCCCCCCCCCCCCGGAGAATAAAGCACCACCCACTTCGAGGACCACCGGTCTAAGGGAATACTGAAATGTGGTACCACTGTGTTGGAACATGTGATTGACGGAACATTCTTTACACAATTTTGCAAGAGAAAGAAAGAATTACGACATAATACAACGCTACAACAACAGTTTTTTTTATTCGTTTAAGACCCGGTTTTCAACGACAAATGGTCCGACGATGGCCCTTTGCCGTTGTCGTGTAACCTAGTGATTTACTATTTCATAATGAAGATATTCCAAAAAACTATACCTTGAAACTACATCTTTCAAAAGATTGAATTAGTTATATGGCTCAATAAAATTTATTGTCTTGGGCGGGAGGGATGAATCTATGGTATGCGTGCCCGAAAGGGCCCGCAAAACAATTATTTTGGCACTTTAGGCTGAAACACTGCTCAAGGGGGCGATCCCAAGGGGGAGTTTAGATCACAGGGTCGAAAAATAACAACTGAAAAATTATCCGAGTTTTGATATTTGACGACTAATGTCTATTACTATTATTCAATACTGTTACTGATATTTTCCCTTTTTTAAAATATATATTATAAATTTATTGGATTGCCATGCACTAAAATGAAATTAATGACAGTTAGGGATTCTCTACGATTAAAATTCACCGAGGAGGCCGCAAAAAAATGGTGGAATTCCATAATGAAACAAAATAGAGTTTGTCACCAGTATATTTTCACGAAAAGAGCACTGAAAAGCACCACCGGTTTCGACCATAATCATCATTATCATCCATATCTATGATGTTTCATTCATTTCCTTATCTTTGCTACGCACTCTAATAAAATATTTAACCTTTGAAAGAAAAAACTGCTAACACCATTTAAAAATTGGTTTTATTACAAAAATATCCCAAAAACAAACCAAAAATAATCGAGATCCTAATTTCACTCGATGGGTTGGCGGCGAAACAACTTGGAAAACTTTTATTTCACAAACATTGGCTCTAAATCGCCAAAATGTTGGCCAACCCTGGTCTATGGCGTTAATCGAGCCTCGTTTGCACAGTATTATCTCCCATCATGCGTTGTCATGTTCAAAGTTACCATTAAAAATACTGATATGAAATCATAACGCTGCTGCAGAAGAAGGTACTCGAGAAACATTTGAACGTTTACTTCTTCTAGCCCTTCAAAGTGTGTGGGTGGGCGGTCATTACGTGAAAGATCGCTGGATTTGGGACTACACGGGACAAATCATCCCGACCAAGCCAGGTGACAACGGATACCCGCCTTGGGGACTGTTCCCCGGACTGAAGGGCCGGGACTGCCTCTCCGTTGAAAGGTATCTATGGAACAGGCCGAGATTCCAGGATCTGAAGTGCGATCGTCATCGAAGCTTCGTCTGCGAAAGAGGTGAGTGCATTGGAATACGGAGATCTATTGATCGTTTTCAAAGAGCAGAGAGGAGTTTAATATCTGACAGAGATTACCCGCATGAACTGATTGCATTCTTGTCACTTGCTTGAACCGTCTATGAATGAGATTAAAATACGTCAAAATGAAAAATATCTAAGATAAGACAACAGGAAATAGATAAGAAAAACCGACCAATGAATGGAAGTAAGACAAGCGTCAAAGTCTAGCTGAATCAAATTCAGTATTTAGTACACATAATCATTACCCTGTGGCACATGAATATGCTACAGAGTAGCAAAACGCGTCGTACCACGTAATAAAACCGTGGACATTACAAAGTGTTCTAATTGTAGATTTAAAGCACTTAGGATTCGATCTAGCTGTACTTAGTAATTTTTAGTGGAAAATTAATTATTTTAGTCGTAAATAACAATATTTATCAGCATCAAAAATGATTTTTTTTCTTAGTTTAAGCTTGATTATCCTCTAAGGCAGTGTTTCCCAATGTCTTTTCTAGCTACTACCTCGTGGGCTCCAGCAATTCATATTCAACGCTACCACATCTCAAATTTTAAACTTATAATCAAAATCATTAGCTAAATGACCAAATTAGGAAACTAAAATTTAAGAAAACCACAAATAATAACCTAGTGTTAATTAATAATCAGAAATATAGATAGTTTATACGTCCTAAGATGGATCCATGTATGTACGTGTATAGGACGAGTCAGAGATCGCATACAAATCAAAAGGCATGAATGACAATTTTACATATAAATAAATCATTAAAACGAATGACTTAAAAATCATTTTAAACATTTCAGATGACACGTATTCACTTAAATTACGTGATATTTTATCATGGCACTGTTAAAATTGCACTTTGTGGAAATGAAGTCACCAATAAATGTTTTATTAAAGTTAGAGCAACAAATTAGGTGCTCCAAATTATAATTTTTCAACGCCTGGAAATCAAATAAGAAAATTATGTAAAGAGTGACTTCATGGGAGAGGAGGGCATGGTCCCCCGAGACTTTGTTAAGAATTTTTCTCCTAACATTTTGTGCATGCTTTAATAAAACAGAGAAAGCCATAGGATTTCAAGTCCCAGCCAATGGCCCAAACCCGAAATTTGTGCCTGGAGCCACGCTTGGCCTATGGTCAGGACCCTGCCTCTGCCCCCAGCCGCCCCCTTGTTTCTTATCGCCCCCCTAGACTAAAGTAACTCTCCCAAGGGGGGCGAGGGGTAGCGCCCGCTTCGGGAACCACTGCTTTAAGGCTTGCTGATACGAAAAGGCATCACTCTAAAGGTTATTTTTCCTCGCCACACTACCGACACATGACAGGTTGCGTGCGCCTCAAGGATACGGATCGAGGACACTGGGAGCCTGAGTCGTGCACAGAGGACGGCGGAGAGAAGGGGGACACTTGCAAGTTCGTTTGCAACCCAGAGTATCAGCTGAGCGGAAGTGATGTAATCCAATGCACGGGAAGTGGGTGGAACGGCACAGGAGGCTTCGCTATCCTACCAAAATGCAGGAGTAAGTAAAAATACCATAGACCTGAACTAAGCTTTCTTTCAAGAAGAAGGTGTATGCAAAGAACATGAACCCAAAGGGAATACGCCTACCTGTTATCTTTTTTCGTGACATGGAAAAAATTTCATTTTCACCCTTATCGATAGTGAAATATTTATTGGTTTTCAATTACATTTTATTGGCATTAATTATTACTATAAATCACTCGAAAATTCGAAGGTTTTTATAGATTAATTACGACGTAGCCTGATATAATGGTAAAGAGTGGAGTATTAAGTATCTATGATTTTAAAAGATGTTCAGTTTGTTCGTTTAATTCAGATCTCCATGTCGCTTTCCCTTGTGCATTAATAGGAATGCCAAAACACCCTTCAATGGAAGATGATTAAATTACATGATCACTCCCGAAATATCTCAATGGTAATCGTGAATAACTGTTTATATTTTCAAAGAGCTGATGATATTAATGCCTAATTCAACTCATTCGAAACAATGGTTGAGAGAACAAAGTAAAGGTATTGAAGATGAAGTATTAAGTTAAACATCATCACCCTGAAGATGATGGCGGACTTAGCTGTCGAAACGTCGGTGGAAAACAACCCCTGGACTAGGATGGAAACCCGAGAAATCTTCCTCCAAGTATTAAGTTTACGATCGTTACGACAACATTCTAAAAGTGTACCAATGGAAAATTCCGATTTTTTGGAAAGGGCAATATTCTTGGTGGATAATTAGGTAAGCACTGCGCCTATTACCTGAGTGCCGATGACATTTGCTGTTTAAGGCCTTGCGTGGAGGGCAGAGTTTATATTACAAATGGACATTGGAAAATCAATTATGCGAATATGTGGAGGGTACATAAACTGGGAGCTTGAAGATTATGAAGGAGAATGATAAAAAATAATGCTTTCCTTAAAGTTGTAGCCCCATTTGGCATAATAGAAACCGTTGTAATCCATCCATCATGTTGACCATAGTACTACACAATGCGATGATTCTGCGGCCCCACGATGTAAGTCATGTCTCCGTTTTATCAAAGTTAGGCCTGAGAATTCTTTTTCACTGAGGAGTGATATTACAATCTGTCTTCGAAACACCCCATATAAACCACTCCCCCCATCCACATCCCTTAAAAATGGATGTACGAATCTGTGTAAGTTTCAAAATTGAAAAAAAAACTTTTGTTCATGTGTTTATATGAAAATCGCAAATGAAAAATCCTACAATTTTCAAAATTAAGTTTGAGCCACCGTTGGCTGGACGGATAGGATTTGGAATGGGAGTTCTTTAAAAAGAATGAATGAAAGTTGATGGCGAATGGCCCGACTGTACATATCTGACTGCACACCATCTGAAAACATAACGTGATATGAGGAGGACAATGGAGAAACGTTCAAACTTAATTTATACATGGGTTAGGTATATCTACATCACGGATGATGGAAACACACATTAAATTTAGCGAAAATATTAATATCAAAGGGCTGGGAAAAAAAAGAAAAATTATCCCTGTTAGCTTGCTGAACGAGTTCTTGATGCATCCCTTGTCACCTTGGTTTTTCAGCTCCAGAAGAGCTCGGCGAGGACTTCGTGGACAAGATCAACGACACGCTTGCAAACGGAAAGGAAGCAGGCCTCCTATTTCTTTTGGACGAGTCCGTGAGCGTGTCCCCAGCTGAGTTCAACATGGAGCTCACGTTCGTCCGAGCCCTTGCCGCTGCCTTCCCGTGAGCTGAACCACTTTTATTTCCTTTACCCTCGCTGTCGGAACCGAAAATAACGCAGCTAAACTTATAGGACCCTTGAGATAAGAGGATACATTCGAAGATTTCCATAAGATTGGTCAGGCAGGTCAGACGACATGATGTCGCGAGTTTTTTTCCACCACAGCCGAGGCTGTTGATTTTATAAAATTCTCATGGGCGTCAGCTTTCAATTGTGGTTGAATCAGGACTGTCTTCTTCGATCTTTCTTGATTCGCGACTGCAGTTATTCACACATATGAATTTTCAATGCATGGCATGTGCCCAAAAATTAATGAAATTAACGAATTAAGTCATACAAATTGCCGCATAATTGAAAGATCAGTGCTCTATTTTTATCAAAGTGTATGATACCGTCACTCAAAAGACTTCAGGCGAAATATTTGTGGTTGATATATCACTGTCAGAGAGCTAGTCAATTTCCAAGTTTCCGTTTCTTCGCGACTTATTTACCATTTTAACCTAAAATTATTTTCTACATCATCCTATGTCATTTTTACCTATAATTGGCTATTTAAGCAATATTTAGGACATGATAAGTTGAAAAAGATAAAAGTTCTTGAAATGGCTTTGGAAATGAAAAAGTGGATTGGAATGATTGAAAATAATTGAATAAGTACTTTGTAAACAGATATAGAATCAAATTAGATATAGAAAGATATTGTCTACATTGCAATTATACAAATATAATCACGTAAATTCATCAATTTGAGTGGTGTAACGTGAATTAATATAATTTTTTATGAAATCTCAATTAGAAAAAGCTGAAATTTTAATAACGAATTAAAGGGTACCTTTATTTTAATCGAAACCAGTGAAAAGAAGAATCCTCTAGCAAAGAGTCCTCTAGCATAGATTGCGAGGACGGATCTTACGAATTTCTTGCAACGATTGGTGAAGGGATTCCGAATATCTGATCGGGAATTTGAAAAACGAAGTTAGGATATCAATTATCCATCGCGTGTATAGCGGCAGCGATCCTAGTGAAAGCGTCACCTATCTTTTGATGAAGCCTAGGTAGCAGTTCTGTGAAAGTGTCAGATAGAATATGGACCTCATTTCAGAAGGCATCTTGTTTTTTTGGATGCCGCACATTCTCAAATTTCATTTATGTCGTATGTAATTAATCCCAATGACAAAAAGTTATTTCAATCGAGAGACACCTGACAGATACCTACAAAAAATTTGATCGCGGGATTTCCAACTCGGGGGCCTTCGATGCATTTATGTATTACGGCCTGTATCAAATGCGTATGTATGCAGTTTTAGGAATAATGGTGGAAATACCATAGAATTTTACCTCAAAGAATTGATATTCGTTTTCATGACACTGGGAATCGAATCGCATTTAGTTAGAGTTGTGAGAAACATAAGTTATGGATAACCTGAGAGCAAAACCTACATGCCATGAGAGCAGTCTAGACAATGCCATAGATAGCTTACACTGTGCCATGAGTTTAAACGCAAATATGCAATTGGATGTAACAATCACTGAGACGACAGGTATAGTTGAAGGACGGTAGGTTGGAATTCAGAAGAGAGCAAATGGTAAAAACTCGATGGCAAATACGTGTCCTTCTTTGCTACCCGTATAGACTGAAACTATTACTGAAACTGTCTAGCTGTATATTTTTTCATTTATGATACTTGGGCTGAGAAGTGTGTGCGTGTGATATGTGAAGGCATGCCTTCCAATTCTAACGGGATGATCCTTTCCATTCCAATCTATTCTAATGAAATTTCATCTTATCTCGAATAAGATGAAGAGGCAAAACAATAAGGAAAGAAGATCTCAAATATTCCCCTTTGCATTGTAAAAAATTCTTGGCCCACACATGTAATACGGCTGAGTTTCAAATTAATGGATTACATGAATTCTTTGTTCAGTCCCATTTAAGACAGATGAAGGTTTTTACCTTGAGTAGGATTTTTGTGGTTTCCCAGCACAGAATTCTGGTAAAGTCTTCGTGGATTTTCCATCGGGTTAGGACAGCTGAAACACTAACCCAGTGGAAAATCCCTGAAGGCTTCACCAGTTTTACCTCAAGGCTATCGAAATATTGTTCATCTCTTAGGTGGATATTTGGTTTGCTTTCCATGTAGCTAAAACATTTGAGCAATAATATAGAATATTTTTTTGCATTGTTTATTAGTGCAATTATGAATATCACCGTGGAATATTATGAACTTTCACCATGGAAGTGAGACAGTTAAAGACACATTTATTCATGAAATCTATTTTAATATAACAAAAATTGAAAAGCCAATTTTAATTTCAAGTCAAGTTAAATTTAATTGATCAAATTAATATTAAATATATGAAAATATAATGCTTTTATTTTTATCTAAATAAATTTTGCCAGCAAAGAAAAATACCTAACTGAAAATATCATTGTAATGTAAGTAATGGCTGTCAATACAATAAATAATTTTGAACTGAAAAACATTATTGTCTTAAATTTTTCGTCTACTCATGTTTGGAAAAATATATAGTAATGTATTAATATATGCTATCATCTAGGTTGTCAGAGACACGCAGTGCAGGAGTGATCACCTTTAGCCATGTTGCTGATGTGGATATAGGACTGGCAACAAGCGATACCTGTGATTTCCTCAGCAAAACAAATCAAATTATTTATACCAAGGGAGGCACAAATATACTAAATGCAATGAACCTGGCTGTTAATGAAATCGAGAAAAATGCTGTCCACAACTTAACTCTTGTTTGTGAGTTTTAACCATTTTCCTTTCATTTATATTTGGTAATCTGTTGTTCCCTTAGGTCTATTGATTTAAGTAATATACATGTTTTTCCCTTTTCTTCCTCTGAGTTACACATATATGGGCATCCAATTTGCTCATGTGAATTCTATGGTCTATCCCAGTTTCTGTCAAAAATGAATGCCAAAAATTCCTATTCATTTCTCCTTCCCACTTAGAAAGTTATATCCTTTCTGATATTTGACTTACTATCCCTACTTTTCATTACATTAATTGACGTCTCAAGTATCTTCTATAAATGATTCAATTTTTGCTCTTAAAAAGAAACAGAAGGTTTTATAGGTAGTGTTATATTTTCAGGTAAAGAATAAGTAAATTATTTAACTATTGAGTCTATAGGTATTTTTTAAAAGATAATGAACTACGTTTCCCATAATGTAATTGTATACAGTAAAATCCTGTAATAACACAGGTCTAAGGGGACAGAGGTTACACGTATGTTATTGGCAACCCACATTATTACAGAAAACTGCATCAGAAACAATAAAAACCTAATTTTTTAACTAATTTATTTATGGAATATAATATGAATTGGTGTTTTATGATTTTCTTTGGTTTGATTGGTTCAAGGAGCGCGATTGCGATGTGTCTGTTATAAGCACATGGCGATAAAATTCGCTGCAAAGTTACCTAATGCTATCAAAGAAAATAGTCAAGGTATTCATTTTGGGGGACAAGGTGATACCCAAGACAGGTGATAACAGGAGTGAGTAGAGTGAGGTGTTATAATGGAATTTTACTGTATTTAATTTACATACCTAATATGAGCCTACAAGTCAAGTAACTATATGAATGCATAATTTTCAGAAACCTGCCATGAGGCTTTGAGAAAAAGTTCATAAGCTACAAAATTGAAAGTTACATTAAAAACTTTGCAGATAGTGATATTTAATGGAAATATTTAAATAAACTAAATAATGATACAAGCAAAACTGAAAAACAATTGTCCATACGCCAAAGGTACCTAATTCTTTTTAAATATTTCATTGGTCACCAACCAATTTCTTAACCAGGAGGAAACTGAAGTACTGGAACTAAATTTCCTACTGAAGTCATTATAAAGAATCTTGTTAAATTATTCAAATCGACCAACTCATCAAAACAATATCTTTTCTGTTGGCTGTAGCAGACTTTCCTTATTTCTTAACTAATCTGAAATTTTCTTAATTTTTTTTCAGTCCTGGTGACAGATGGAATCAGTACCACAGACCCTACTCCAGCAGCAGATAAATTAAAAAATGAAGGCAATATTGTGTTTACCATTGGTGTGGCTGATTACCAGCGTGATCAATTGGAGCCTCTTGCAACAAAGGGAGATGATGGCTCCCCTAATTTCTTTGGTGTTACCTCTTTTGACGTCTTTAATGTGGTGGCAAATTATTTAAACACAAGTAAGTGAAAAACGTCTATATAAAAAGTAATGTTATAAAAGCATATTCAATTGAAAAATTACCTACATCATTGGAAAATTATGGAATATGTTTGAAAATATCAACTAATATGATATATCTGACTGGTGAAATTTAACCCTTGTAGTACCAGTCTCCATTACCTGGTATTTATATGCAAAAATATACCAGGGCTACTGAAACAAAATCCCAAGAAATGTTATTGATTGAATTTTTTGCTTATGAAAGCCATATACTATTTTCTGACACATCTGGTCTCCATTCTAACTGTGACCAGAGATATCAGGTTCATTGTGACCAGTATCAGGTGTCCAGAGATATCAATGCCAGGTTCTCCCCAGGTTTGCATGTTCCTGTTCTGCAACCATATTGGTTACTGCCTTAATGTAGATGTATATTATTTATTTTTCTTTCCTTTATTAAGTTCCATTAATCTTGGAAGCATTAGATATGAGTAATTGTTTTCAATGTGGCCAAAAGAACAAGAGAATTTGGAGCCTTCTCAAAGAGCACTATATGTTTTGAAGGATACATCTAAAGCTAATATTCTTTTATTTTGGTCATCTTTTTAATATGGTCATTTCTTAAATCTTGGAAAATTTAAAAATGTTAAAATATTCCTACATTAAAACATTGACATTATTACTAATTCAATTTTATTCCTTTTCCAGCATATTCAGATAACAAATTTAAATGTGAGTATCAGTATATATACCATTTACAAAGTCAAATATTCCCTTAGCCCTTGGCATTTGGATTTCTTTTAACCCTTTCACTGTAGAGCTATCATATTTGATCAAGACAAAATATATACATGTTGAGTGACACTCAACAAGTGAGTTACTAACTCATATAGCCTTGTCTGGACTCATCTGACACCAGAGTGCAAGGGGTTATGAAATGTTTCATTGTACAATGTAGCATATTAAATATTTAATTTAATTTGTACACTCCTATGCTATAAAAACCAAAGGTATAGATAAATATATAAGGTAGTGAGGACACAAAAATGATTTAGAAATTAAGTAAGGACTAAGGTTAAATTTTTGACAAAAATATATGTATGTTTCTTACCTAAGCTAAACAACTATCTTGAATGTGAAAAAACTGTTGACTGACTTCAAACTTAATAATGGAAATTCACCACATAAAATTTGAAAAGATATTTAGACAATGTATTGACTCACTCAATTTCCCTCTTCAAGAAATTTCCCCCTCTAGATTTTAAAGGTAAAATTTTTGAAATTAAGTTCTTTGCATTATTTCTAACCTCAAATTTAAGATATCCCACTCATGAAAATTCCTTTACCTTTTTATTAACAAGGTTTTTAGGATTCTCAATCATAAACTGACCTAATGTAATCATTTAAAAATTTACCATATCTTTTGATATGCCTGGGATTCCAACAGTCAGCATACTAAGCTTTCAATCCAATAACGGCTATTAAAAATATAGTTAATACAATATAGTAATAGAAAAATAAGCTAATAACAGTTGGTATACTAAGCTTTTTTTATCCAAGGTGAATTTTCACAGAGTTTATGCAAACCAGTATATTAATATTATTAATACACTACATTTAGAAAATAACTAGAATGATTTTTATTGCCTCATGAAATTTTAGGTTAATAGTTGCGGAAGATAAAGTTGGCAAATGGTAAAGATACAGCAAGACGTTGACCAGTGAACAGCAATAGGAATGATAAATAAAATGGGGTGTGAACAGAACTAGGTGGAAAAATAATGAAGAAATAAGTTTAATTAGTAGAATATTAATCTGGTAGTATTCTACTAGTTAAACTTCTGGTTAAATACTTGGTATTTGAGGATATTAAAGAATTTTTGAAATTTCTGCATTAGGAGATTTCTAATGTGGTTCTAAAGAGAAGTGAAAAATGAAAAAGAAATAGATTTTATATAAGATTGAAGAGAAATTTTAAGATGCTAAAGATTAGGATATGATGGAAAGTAGTTTAAGTTAAAACACTAAAGGAAGAAATTGGCATTGATGGTATGTAAATTATATACTTGTATCAAAGTAAGGAAAGAGATACATTTTTATTTATTGGCATTAGATATTGTTAGAAGTAAAGAATAATTTGGCGAGAAACGATATATTATTAAGATTATTAATTTATTGTTGAGATTCATAAAAATCTCACTTTTAATCAGTAAACTTTTTAAAAAATATTTTGGTACAGTAATTTTTTTGGAAAGGTCCAAAAAATAAATTCATCCATTCGAACATGATGGTTATTTAATCATTAATGCCTATTTTTGAAAATATTTAGAATTAATACTTATATTGAAAGTGTCTCAGAAAATGAGTCCATAGCTCAAAGAATAAATGTACTTTAATTAAAAATTTGGTAAAGAAAATAAATTTACTTACATTACTACCTTTTTATGTAAGAGAATAAATTTATATTAATTAATGACTGGGTAAATTATAATGCAACTCTTACTAAGTATTTTATAATTTAATTTCAGGCTAAGAAGATGTTCATAGAATTCATGTAAAGCAGGAGTGAATGATGAGTATTTATCCTACCTATGTAAAATTCTGAAATATAATGTATATTTTTATATGATTACATCGCTTCTACAATAAACATTATTTATTGTTTGCTTATATGTCAGAAACAGCTTTTAAGAAAGTTTCATCTTGGCCTAAGATTGTCCAGGTACTCTAAGTGCAGAACTCAAAAGAGTGATATTTCATGTGTTATTTCTTAAGCAATGGCTGAAGTCTTTATATTATTGTAAAGATTAATAAATATTTGAAATCACATCTCTTGGTTGATATTAAAATATAGAACAAAACCTGTGATAATAAAGTACTTGAATTTGGATAAATTCCAAGAAATTTATCTTTGAACTGTGGTAAATAATAACTTTTCAAGTGTCTCATTTACTTTGGTTCACAACTTAATGTAGCATATTATTGATTAATTAACACCTAAAATAATCATAATATTTCATTTTTGTTTCTGAACTCTGTTTTTTCTGAAAAAATATCCTCAAAATGTTTGGAAGGGCTGACCAAATTAACAGGACAATGATTCTGGACATTACTCAGCTCAGGGCCGCTCACAGGAAGGATTTATGGCGAAAGTTTCGCCATAGAAAAAAAATTTGGGAGAATAAATAAATTGGGGGATTTTTGCAATGCATAAAGAAATTCACTAAATGTAAATATTTTTACAGATTTAGTGTTTTACATACGTATCGAAAGGTTGTAACGATAAATGAATGTTAATCGTTAGGTGTAGTGTAGTAAAACATTTTGCAATTATAGACAGAATAATTCTTCCAGACGAAAGCTTCTTTTATTTCGGTCTCGTCTCTCTTTTACTCTTGGCTGCCGCTCCTCGTCGCCGTCAAGGCCACAATGAGATCCCCGAAAGTACCCAGTAGCATAACTGACTCAGCATCCCTCCAGTCTTATTCGCGCTCCCTCCTCCCAAACATCTGCCAACGGGTCACATCGCAGTACAGTTAAAAGGCTTAAGACTTACGGATCGTGCATACACTGAAATTTACATTTTACGGTGATTTTTTACCCCCACTTCCCCTAAGTCGACAATCGTAGTATTTGTCTCAAACCCTCGTAAATTCCACCCCTTCGATAAGTAACGTAACATGATTTTGTTAAATTAGTCGGTGACCGTAAGCAAAATTCATATTAGAGATCTGTCTCTCGGGCTGCTGTCTTTGAAGGTGGATTCCGAAATGCTTTTGAAAGAAATCTTTTGAAGTATATTTTTCACATTCCACACTATTTAGCCTTCCTTTGGCTACTCATTTCCTCCACCACGTATTTCCCACTTCTCCCTCGTGTGCCATGAACGCCAGATGAACAACACGAGTTACACAGGAATAATGACAGGAAGTATTCAACAAGCTAGGAATATTAGAAATTAAATGAAAACTGAATGAAAAACACCCGAACGTGTCAAGTATTCATAATATCGAAAATTAAAACCTAGAAAATGCTGAGGAACACTGAAATAAAAATTAATTTGCCCAGGGACCCTCCTGGGAATCGAACCGGCGAACTTGTCTTTGGAGGTCATCTAACAATGGCGTCGTTCCCTATTGTATTCACCATCGACATGGCAGCAGCGAGAAAAATAGATACGTAATGAAGAAAAAAAAGGAGGGAAAAAATGTGGCGCATGGCGCCTCGCGGTCCAATCGGCTTGCAAGTATTTTTCCGTTAGCCCATCACCGGGCCGTTTTTTTTTTATCTCTTAGCTTGCAGCCGATTGCTCTTGAGACCGCGGCCACACCTCCCGCCGCTAGGAACCCAGCAATTTCGGACTTTTATGTCACCACTACTGCTATCCGTGACAGTGCGAGATCCATGTGCCATTAATGCACATTCTTAAGCATCTGTACTTTCTCAAAGAGACGGATAAATGCATCCCTTTTGCAGAAGGCGGTGCAAGATGTAATTTATTTGCCACAATCCGCGTTCACTCAACGTTAACCAATTTCATTATATTTCAAGACCTAGCGTTGTGGGTTATAAATAGAAATCTGTATGAGGATTAATTTTATTTTATCAACTCACAAATACTAATATTTCAATAAAAATATATAATTAAATTCATCCATTACAATGGGAAAAATTCGCTTTTCTCGTATCGGTCACCATGGAGATAGGTGTCAATAGCCGTGTTTATTTATTTATTATTTATACGGCTCGGAATCTATATGTATAAACATTACGATTAATTTGGCCGATAGGTAAATTATGAGAAGACAGAGTATTTTGAGATCAGCTGGTACTAGAAGAGGCTATTCGGTCCTTGAATGGGATACTTTAAAAATTCGATGACGACTTCGAATGTAATATTAAAAATGTTACACCAACGGTAATTGAAAATAGGGCTGTAGTTTGTGTGAACATAGTTTATTTAATTAATTAGATTTTGTTATTTAAATATATTCGTGGTAGAGGAAGGTTGTGACTGGTTGAAAATCTTAACATTAACCGTTATGTTATAAAATGTACAAGGTGAAGTATAGATGTAAAATGTAAAGAGAAGTATGGTAGAAAACCGAAAGAAAAAGGGTGCCTAACTCAGATAAGGCCAATAATAGAATATGGACCTTTTCTAAGGGGATCCACACATTAACAATTGAATGATATTAATATACAGAATACAGAGAAGTGCGGCCATATTCGTTCGTACTTGTTCCAATTTATACTTATATAGTATGATATATTTATCCTAACCATTTTACTCTTCGAGAAACTCATTACTTTCGTTTTCTTGCTTTAATTTTTATCCCAAACCTCTCATGCCGTGACTTTTAACAGCTCAACAAGTTCTGCAATCCTTTGGCTTTAATACTTTATTATCTGTGAATCTGACTGATTTTTATAGGTTCCCCACGAACTAAATTTCACTCTGGTCTACCGTTTTCCATGCCAACTTAACCCAGTAATTATATTCAAATGCATGAGTGACAGCAGGCACCCGTCTTTTACTTCTTCTTTCTAGGCGCAACAGCCCAATTAGGGCCTTAGCCGCCTCCAAATTTTCCTGTCACTAGCCGCGTCTTTCCAGTTCCTGGTTCCTAGGATATCTCTTGCGTCGCTCTCCACCTTGTCCGCCCATCTTTTCCTGGGTTTCCCCAC
>WURS02038442.1:0-11341 GCA_011762765.2 Rhinocypha anisoptera
AAAACGAGCAAGCATACTTCTTGGTCTGTGACCATGCTTGTCCTTCATCCCGCCGGCGTTGGCCATATTCTTCTGTCGTCACTTGGAGACTGCACACCTGATAGGTTCATCTCCTATCGTCCAGGCTGGTTTTTGTTTCTACATTCCTGGATACGCCTGTTGGGTTTCTCCTTTCACTGGATGAAAGGGTTGAAAACAATGAGAATAAGATGCTGGAATAGATAGTACTTACTAGTGATAGCCGCGCTCTCGTTTAGCTGTGTGGAGGCAGGTCCTCGGATTTCCTTTCGTTCTTGTCCTGCGATTTTTGAATTGCTTTGATGTATCCAGTTTGGAAATTTAATCAAAAACAGTTGGAAAGTGGCATTATCTCCATTATCTCCTATTTTACTACTATACGAAGTACACTATAAAGTACCCCAAGTGCTCTCTGATACTCGTAGTCAGGCTGTGACGTCATGCCCGATCCCGCATTAAGAGGGACGACAGCGCAACAATCCTGCTAGACACAACCACCACCACACCACCACGTCGAGCGAGTCAGGTCTGCATTGGGGTATTGCGACAATTGTTGAGAGATCGACTGCATAGCCTTGATCTGGGTGATTTGTAATCCGCTGTCTAGGCATCACAGTACAAGAAGTACCGACTCAGCGTCCAACTCCGCAGACAGACAGGCAGACAGAACTTGCAAGAGAGCGACATTCTTACCCTCTCATACTATACCACTTTTGAGAACTAATGGGATCATTACACGAAGCCCTACAATGCCTGGGCCCAACAACCTGGGACGAAGTCCCTAAAGAGCAGCCCGAACTACGAGACTACCTCCGCGACATAGCCCGCAAAGCGCGATTAATCGTCGACTCCGTTCCCGAACAAGAACCACAACAGCAGTCACAGCAGCAGCAAGAATCTGCTGCCGCGGAAGAAAGCGACGCCACGCAGCATTCCCACGACACCAGTCATAACCCTGGTAAACCCTACAAAATCACCACCTCCTCCGCCCGCGCCAGCACCAACACCGGCACCGCAGACCCAGAACTCCAGCGCCAATGGGGCAAGCCGATCAAAGCGGGGAATTCGCGGGATAACCCCTACGGCATCCCGATGTACAAGATGCAAGCGGCGGATGGCAAAGCGGCGTGGTTTGCGCGCCGGAGTGTGCATGAGGGGATGCCGTATTCGCGGTGGAAGGAGAAGTTAGCGGATGAGATGGAGTGGACGTTGAGGATGAATAAAGCGAGATTGGAGAAGGGGCAGGCGCCGGATCGGGTGGTTAGGGGACTTGGGGCGGCGAAGAAGGAGGAGGAGGTGAGTGTCTTTGGTGATGATGATGGTGATGGTAGTGGTGGTGATGGGAAGGAGGTGCTGGGGGGTGTTAAGGTGTTTGATATTTGTGCGCATTTCCCCAAGCCTACTACGCCGCGGGATTTTGTGCAGCTTTGTGCTAGTTGGGGAGAGGATATGGGGGAGGATAGTGATGATGAGGAAGGGAAGAAGAAGGGACAGCGACAGTGTCGGAATTGGGTATTTGTTTCCAAACCATGTGTCCATCCGGATCTTGCCTCGTATGATGGATATCTTCGAGGACAGTATGAATCGGTGGAATTCATCAGAGAGGTTCTTCCTGCGCGGGAAGATAAGGTCCAAGGGTCTGGAAAGTCAGCCAAAAGCGTGACCTGGAGCGATACCAACCTCGCCCAACACGGAGAGCAGGAAAGCCACAAAGACAAGAAGAGCCGATCACGAATCAGCACAGAGTCCCTCACGCCAGAGAAGCGCGATGAAAAGCCCGATGGCAGCGTTGACGATGACGAAACAAACCCGTACCCCGTTGAATGGATAATGGTCACCAGGAGTGATCCGGGAGGGAGCATTCCCCGCTGGATCATCGAGAAGGGGACTCCCAAGTCCATCTGGGGCGACACGGTCAAATTTCTAGACTGGGCTCGTCAAGACCAAGATCAAGATCAAGAAACACCACCACGCGAGTCAGCCGAAGACAGCAGCAAGCCAGCTACCCCTGCCCAAGAAACCCCAGCCAGTGAGGACTCTGACCTGTACGACGACTCAATTAACGCAAGCGAAAAAGAAACCGAAAAGGACACACACCCCGAAGGCGAACAACGCACCGGACTCATCGCCAATTTCGCATACCTAGTAAACGCAGGCCTGGAGCGCTATGCACCAAAAGCCGTACTTGACTACGTGCCCTACCAACATGCCTACGACTCAACACAGCGCATATCCACCTATAACACCGACGACTATGACGACGACGACGATGATGATACCGCCTCGTTCGTCAGCACCGAGTCTAACCCGAATAATATCAACAGCGACAAGAAGAACGATGCGAATGCATCATCCGCCTCTGTTGTCTCGGACGCGCTGAGTCGTCACAATGTCCCGCCGATTGACACGATGGACAAAGAAAGGAAGGAGAAGCTTTCTTCGCATGAAAAGCAACTTGCCAAGCTTGCGCAGCGGAAACGGGATGTGCAAGATAAGTTGGATGCGGTGCGCGCGGATATCGAAGAATTACGCATAGATGCTGGGGCTGATGCTACGACGAGAGATGAGAAGAGGGAAAAGCCGGATGAAACGAAGCACAAGAAAGACGAATCAAAGGAAAACAAGGACGAGACAAAAGAAGTGAAAGAGACGAGAGATGAAAAGAATAAGAGAAAAGAAGAAGAAAAGGCGAAGAAAGAGGAAGAGAAAGCTCGAAGAGGCAAAGAGAAAGAGGAGGAAAAAGCGAGAAAGGACAAGGAGAAAGAGGAAGAGAAATCCAGAAAAGAGAAGGAGAAAGAAGAGGAAAAAGCCAGAAAAGAGAAGGAGAAGGAAGAGAAAAAGAAAGAAAGGGAGAAGGAGAAAGAGGAAAAGAGACGAGAAAAAGAACTGGAGAAAGAGAAGAAGAAGAATGACAAGATAAAGTCCAAACAATCCACACCAGAACCAGAGGCCGAATCCGACGGAGAATCATCATCAAATGAGAAGCCAAAAGAAACCACGACCAGCGAGAAAGAAGCAGCACGAAGCAGCACCAACGTCAGCCTACGATCCAAAACCCCCTCTAAATCCCAAGACGACCTCTCCCGACAAGAAGACGACTCTGACGGCCGCTCAACAACCACAACCACAACCACAAGCAAGAAACGCCAAACGACGTCAATACCCGCAAACCCCAACATCCCCGAAATCCACAAAGCAGCCTCCCACCTCTTCGCGCAAGAATCCAAACTCCTCAAACAACTCGGCAAGATCGAGCGCGAGCAGATCAAAACCGCCTCCAAGATTGACGCCCGTCAGCAGAAGCAGCATGAGCGGGAGGAGAAGATCCGGTCCCGGTTGGAGAGGGATCAGCTACGCAGTGAGGTTGATGGAGTGAAGAAGGAGGTGGAGAGGTTGAGGGGAGAGAGACAGCAGTGGATGGATTTGGTGGCACAGGTGCAGGAGGAGAATGCGAGGTTGAAGAAACAGCAGAATGAGGTAGGGTTAGGGCAGGGGCAGGGGTAAACGCACTTGTTCAACGTACATTATCTTTTGGTTGATAGTATAGGTAGTATAGCCTGCTTCAATTTGTACACATGCTGGTTTGCGGGTGATTTTGATTCATTACCCCATGCTACCATCCCCTGCTAAATTTACAAATACGGTTAAACCCCGACACCTCTTCTCAATCAGCCCCCGGCATCCATCCATCTATACTCATGATAAACAGAATTCACCATCAAATATCAAACCTTTCCCTGTAGTTTAGCCTTGATGAACTCAATTGCTCCAAGCGTCTCAGACCACCCAGCATAAGCCAATCCCAACGCATCCTGCATCTCCTCCACAGTTCCCCTGGCACACATTTCAGGACGTGCCGTCAAGTGTCCTTCGGACTCAACAGAGCAGGCCAGAAGTGCTTGTTGGCTTTGTTAACTGCGTTAAACAGGATGCCCACCTGTTTCTTGAGCTTGTCCATTGCTGCCACGCGGAGCTGCTTGTTCGTGATCTTTTCTTTATCTGCCACAATAACTGGACTGTGCATGACTGTAGATGGTTGAACTTGATCCAAAACCTCCTGGGGAATCTTAGCGGCGATGGCTGATGTCTTGTCGAGCGCTGCCAGATGCAACACAAGTCTGATCTTCAGCAGAGTCACGGCAATGCCGTGGTGAAGACCAAAAAAGCGACGACAGAAACAATCAATGGGATCATTCAAGAAATCAGCGCCATTGATATCCAGATACGGCAGATCAAGATTTCCCGAATCGTAATGTGAATCCTGCATTACAGCCCACCATTTCACAAAGTCATAACACTCCTGGTCCATACCCAGCCGCAGCATCAAGCCAGGAGCCCAGTATCGCATCCCCAAGTTGTCACTCCGACACAACCGCAGCATATCCATAACATGGTCGAGTTGCGCCTGCACCGACTCGACATTCACAACCCGCTGCATCTCAGAGACCAGCGCGAATCGTGCTCGCATATAGGGCCGAGTGTTAAACATACCCCAGAAGTGACCCACGGCGGTGCGGAAGGGATCAGCGGGCAGCATGAAATCGCCAGGGTGGTTGTTCAATGTAGATTCCTCGTTTTGCATGGCCACGCGGCTTTTTTTGATGGCGTTGCAGGCGGTTTTGTGCGAGGGACGGTGGTTGGCTTGGTGCTCGTGGTTGCAGTAGGGCATGACCTTGCAGCCGGAGCAGAGAAGTAGATCCTGTTTCTTGCCACAGGTGCCGCAGCCTGACGGAAGGGCGATGGTAGAGGCCATGGTTGGTTGACTTCTAGAGGCGTGGTTGGATGTAGGTAATAACACCAGATGGATGGAGGGTTATGGATGGTATTCACTGGTGTTTACACATCTGCCACGTGATTCTGGACTGGTCTTGCTTGGACGATGTATCGTACAAAAGAGGCATTACGTCTATAGTTTCAGAGACAGATTGAATTGTCTGGTTTGTTTGCTTTTGAATATTCCCTTCGTTGAGGATCTAGCTTAATAGCAACCCTAAGATATAAGAAATGAATCTTAACAACTAGCCAAATGCAACCAAGAAGTGGCCTCTTAGTATTCAACACAAAACAATACCAAAGAAACAACATTATACCAGAGTAGATATCAAGTAGCAGCAGAATCGTGCCGGTCAAATCTCCTATCCACCTGCCTTAAAAACACTTCTTTCCTTTCCTCCAAGTTAGTCAGCACGGTGCCTCGAAACATCCACCCATGCGATTTGCGCAGCAGTCGACCGATGTTAGAGTAGAGATAGGACCAATCCAAATCAGCCGCGGACGGAAGCGGCTCCTCGAGCAGCAGGACATCAATACACTTCCTCCGCCAGGCAGCCCGAGATATCATCGCCCGATACTGAGGAAACACGCGGATCAGGCCAAAAATATCAGGATACTCATCGAGATATTCCATGATCATGAGAATAATTTCAGTGGGAACTTTGCAGTTGGATTGACTTTGATAGCGACGTGGTATGTATGGTTTCAGGGCCATTCTCCCCACGGCTGACTCCATCTGCTCCATTTCCCGTTCTTTCTGCCTCTTAGTCTTTGGACGCTGGAGCTTCTCCGGTTGGTTGAGGAGGTCTCGTAGTTCCGGGATGTTGAAGGGATCCCTTGGCGCGGAGGAAAGCTCAAGACAGCCATCAATGCGCCGCATTCTCTTGTCGCAAACCTTGGCATATTCCGCTGGGTCAGTCCAGACTAAATCCTCATACTGCTTAGCTGGCTGCCTCCAGTACCGCTGCTCGTCAATCGTTACCGCTCTTATGTGGTCATCCGCGTACAACAACAAACACCTGGAAAACAGGCCGAGATTCTCCATGATTAATTCGACATCTACTATCCGGGTCGCCATCACCCAGCACCTTTCGTGCATTTCATATGCAACGGGTCTCCATGCATTGGCAGTTGCCGGCTCCACTGGTGTTGGTATCTCAGGCCAATTTTTAGGACTTCCCAGGATGAATTGCTCAGGGTCGCTGGGGAAGTAGAGCGAGATACTATTCATATTCTCGTTGTAGTTCCAGTCCCCACTGAGGGAAACTCCGGTGAGACGGTATTTGAATTCCCTATAGAGGCTATCCGGGGGTGTGCGGATGACTTACCAAAGAAATGAAAGTTAGCATGCCACTTCTAGGTTTGTAAGATGCAGCCTTCAAATCACTGCACTCACTTGCTCTATAGAGACGATCCCACATCCATGGAAACCGGAAATACATCTTCTCCAGTTCCTCTGTTTTTCCAACGACATATCCCAGCTTTTTGTAATCTGCGTCCCAGTCCTCGCGTTCAGAGAAGATTCTCTTCGAATCGATACTTGTGTCTGCTGTCCACCCTCTTCTGGAACTGAAGCCACATAGCCCGCATATTTCATGCATTTTGTCTCTCATTTTGATGGACTTTGTAGTAGCTCGCCAGTATAAGACCTGGATCTGTTCAGGAGAGAAGAATTTATGGGAGACAAACAAGGAGCAGTTGTTGCCTGGCGGTCACATGCTCCCAGCCACGTGACAAACATTTCAAAGAAACAAACATCAATATTCATCTATATATAAAGATAATATACACTGGGCTACAGCTGAAAGTGTCCTGTTTGGATATGAAAGTATATATTATATCATCAAGGATGTAGGGATAGATGTGTAGATACTAGATAACATCTGGCATTCTGACTTAGGGCTATTCCCAGCCCTTCCTCTAACATCGGTACAGATGCCCAATGTACCTACTACCAGACTACCAGCTAGACAGTATAGATAGATTACTGTGTAGTGAATGATTTGTTTCTGTGACTATAATACGCAAGTAACCCTCTTTTCCCTCATTTCTGTCCGTCAGTCTATCTTCAATCGATATTGCCTGCCCGTGCTCAATATCGCCTTCTTGCAACTTTCCCCTTATTTTATTCTCTGGCTTAATTGCCAATACTTATAACAAGGTCGCTTCATATGTGTCGAAGGACCAGGACGATCAGACAAAAATGGTACTGACGAGCTTCTTGGACTTCTTGCCGGAGGACGGGAGACTTCACTGTGTCTTCGAATGGTGACCAAATGTATTGTTTGTGCCAACACATAGTTATCTCAATCGTGATATCGAGTAAGCTCAATTTCCCATTGAACTGTGTACTGCTTTCTAATCTTGCCATCTTATCTGTATAGTGAAGGCACACCCCATCACGCCAACAATTACTGATAAATGGACCATTTGCTATATATGTGACCGCAGCACTAAGCCTAGCAGCTTAGTATATTAGCATCCTGCTTCTGACACAGCAATTATTTTATGCGAATGTGGCTTAATTAGGTGGCAGTAACACACACCACCCTTTGGAGATCTCCCGAACAATCGAGATCACAGTTAGCACAATGGACGAGTCGCCGACGAGAAACGTACGGAGATTTCTAACATGTATTTGCCTTTGCTGTAATGGCTTACCCAAAAGAAAGGCAGTAAAAGCCAGTTTAGTTTCACTACCCCCGTCGTCTTACGCGTGCCACACAGAGCTAGCACACATCGTTCCCTTCACAATTTAGCATTGGGAAAATAAGCACGAGGTTTGCCAGAATCTTCCATTAAATCCTATAAATGTTAATCAACTATAGGGCTATAAGGTACCTCCGATAACTCTACGAAAGTATTTCCCACATACTTGCTTGCGAACACAGGGGAGATTCTCGTTAAGGTTCAAGTGCTCCCGTTCTTCTTCACGCAACGAAGGAAGACCGAGGATGGCTGATGCCAGAGCTCCCATTGCTGGAGCCCATGCTGCCGATTAACGTACAAGAGTATGGAATCAGTGACGATAGACCCCTCGACCTGGTGTTTACCCGGAAGAGACTGCTGAGATCCTTCCAGCACAGTATTCTCGGAGACCTGCTGGAAGCTGTTTCCTTAACATCCATTCCTGGATGATAATTAAAACGATAGCATGCTGATTTCTGTAGGGGAATCTAAGAATATCCCATATTAAGATTGATCAGACATTATGCGCCCCAGATATCCTTATATTCTGGGGCAATTCAGATGTTTCTCTCCCAATCCCCAAGATACTTGAAATTCATTGTACACTGGCGAAGATTCTTCGTGCTTCAGACATGCTGGAAGGTATTGGCCAGGTTTCTGCGCTACAAAAGTTTCTGGATCAGGGCCGTCTTCTGTTCAACGACAAGGTGGGCATTACCTCCCAGAATTGGTTCCAACTAATACGCCTCCAACATCCACTTGACCGAGAAGTTCTATGACACCTTTTATTCCCAACAACAATCAATATCAACAATGGATCCCTGACTAAACATGGTTTGGCTTTGTCAGTCTGATTTCTCTAACACTTGCATGCTCCATGCTCTGCTGTTGCTTAGTTCTTCTCATTGATTTGGGCACTTCACCGCTACTACACATCGGCCAGGACTTTTGGAACTGCTCAACGATGATGAATACTATCATTTGTATGAGCACCTTGCCAGTCACCCAAGCTTCAAATTGGTCACCTGGGATGACCTACATTCTTATGAACGACACACGCAACGCACCGTCACTGCATTGCTGAGCCATGTGTCGACGTGGTTTCAGTGTGATTGGAGCTTCCTTGAAAATGCTGACGACAGGAGGAAAGCATATCAATCACAGAGATTGGTAAACGTGGATTCGACGATGACATGAAAGCAATGGTTGAAATGTATGGGCATTGATGTAGCCAAGTTGATGAAGTGAGCCAAGCGTGGAGTGATTACCCAGGAATGTCAATTCGGTGGAAATCAGTAACAACAGACATAAAACTGGACAAACTCTCTGATCAGCCTGCCTGATATCATTTCTCTAACGATCTCGAAGCACCTTTCGTATCAATAATCTATTGAATTTAATGTACGTTCCTGTTTATTGAGACACCGGGTGAAGTAACGCGGCACTTGACATAGTAACCTCGGCCCTTTGCAAAGCGTCGGCAACTGGGCACCGAGACAGATAGGACCTCATCGGAACAGCGTTTTGGCCTGACGCCGGCGCAATGGTCAACACGGTTAACATGACAAGCCCGGGACGCTTGGGGGTTCGGAGAGCCTTGCCTAGGTGGCTCTGCCTGGGACTGATTGGTATGGATGGCTGGGTGGTTTGCCAGGGACTGAGTGTTGCGGCATCGAAATGAGGGCATTCAAGCATTACCGTAACCCGCGGGACCAATACATGTGAAGGCGGAGGCAGCTTTACACTATTAAGAACAGCAGCAGCTTCACTTTGAGCTTGCCTACCTGTCCAATCGACATATCGAGACCACTGGATAGTCGTGCTGCAACGCGACTTCGCCATCATGGTGAGTACGACAGACACGACAGACCACGGATTAGGCAATGTGACTGAACGCTGACAGTTAACCTTGCGACCCAGGTCGCTTCGATAGACAAACCACGGCTTTCGCTATGGGAGTATTTCAAACTCGTGGCCAGGGGCCTGACAATCGGTGAACAAAGCCGATCCAAACTCCAGGCTGGATGGACTACTGCTAACTGTCGCAGTCCCCTTCCGGCTCATCCTGTACATCGCGCGAATTCTCCTGTTCGCGGTGCCGCGCGGCTACCGAGTCAAGTACTACGTGATGTGCGCGGCCATCAACATGGCGTTCGTGACGCTTGGTGAGCGTGTAATCCAGGCTCGTTTGCCGACGACCACCGAATCCTACCACAACTGGCTGCGGTCGATACGCAAGCGCGTCCGCGACCCAGCGCTCACGCCGCTGATTCAGGATGAGATGCAGCCGCTGAACGAGACAGGCGGACGGCTGCTGTGGATTGGCAACCGGCGCAAAGCCACCAGGTTTGTGCTCTTCTTTCATGGCGGCGGCTTCATCGCACCGGCGCTCCGCGGCCACTTCGAGTGGTGCTGGAACGCCTATGTCATGGCTGGGCGCGAGGCGGGCGTCGACGTCGCTGTCTGCTTCCTGCACTACACGCTGCTGCCCGAGGGCCGGTTTCCCGTACCGCTGCAGCAGGCGGCAGCCGCGCTGGGTGAACTGCTCGACTCGGGCGTCAGCCCCTCGGACATTATCATCGGCGGCGATTCTGCCGGTGGCAATATGACGGCGCAGGTCCTGGGTCATATACTGCACCCGCACGATGGCGTGCGCCGCATCCAGCTGCAGGAACCACTGTCGGGCGTCTTCCTCGTGTCGCCCTGGCTCAGCAACAACTTTCACACGGAGTCGTTCACCGCCAATGACGGCTGCGACATGGTTTCCAAGGCCGCACTCAGGTCCCTCAGCTATCCCTTGTACGGTGATGAAGCTGCCAAGGCACTCGCAGCATCGTCTCGGGCCGGTAAATACATCACCACTAGCAATCCCCACATGACGCCCCTCGACGCAGGAGGCGCATGGTTCGACGGACTGGACGGCATCGTCGCCAGCCTGTACCTGACGGCTGGCAAGAACGAAGTCATGCTGGACCATAGCGTCTCCCTCGCCAACATCCTCAAGAAGCAAGACTTCAAGACTCCGCTGCGTTTCGAGGTCGCCGAGCGCGAGGCTCACGACTTTATTCTGCTGGAAGGCGAGGAGAACCACATGGGTGATGCGACCATGCGTATGAAGAATTGGTTCAAGACCGTCATTTAAGCACTAGAGCAGTTATAAACATGTTTAATAGTCTATGATAATGAGATGCAACGCAAACAATAATAAAGAGAAGCTTGGAGTAAATAATATACTCAATGAATCCGTTCTATATCCTGGCTGGGCTGCGGCATATCCGCGGTCGTCTATAACAGTACCTTGTTTGGGAGAAAACTGGTCTATTAAGTTAGAGGTTGCTTATAGAGGTGAGGTTGAGGTGGCCCTAAGCCATGTGACTGTCATGTAACAATTGGCCCCCTTTGCAAGTGTAACCAACTAATAGAACACAACTAAGATACATGTAGACAAGGTCTGGTTGGGTTGGCCTCATCTAATACCCATACCCCGTTGGCCATGGCCTAATACCCGCCCAGCTACCATGCCTATTCTGGGCTTCAGAAGAGGGAAACATGTGTTCATGTGTAAGTGAATATTTCCTAGAACTACAGTAGCCTGCGTTTTAAAAAAGCTGCTTTAATAAACACCAGGCAAGATCCTCCACCTCACAATCCTCTTATACTCCTTCCAGTCCTCCCCGTATTTCTTTGCACACAGCGCATCATCTCTCATCTCCCGATGCACCAGCAAGGTAGCAAAATAAAGCACATAGAAATAGGTGAACAGCGTTCCCCATCCCCTAGCCTCACCCTGCACGACCTCCCGTCCGTCAAGCATTTTGAAAGCCTCGGAAACAACCGCACTCCCAGCCGGCAGGACAGTATA
>WURS02038453.1:0-11341 GCA_011762765.2 Rhinocypha anisoptera
CTCTCTCCCCCTTTCTCTCTCTTTCTTTTTTTTCTCTCTCTCTTTCTCTCTCTCTCTCTCTCTCTCTCTTACTCTTTGACTCTCTCTCTCTCTCTCTAACTCTATTTTTTTCTCTCACTCTCACTCTCTCACTTTGACTCTCTTTCTCTCTCTTTCTCTCCTGACGATGATGTTGCATTTACTTTTATTTGGTCCCTTTTTCTTATTTTTCTCTACATTTCTATCTATACTCTCACTCTCTTAGTTTGCCACTTACCATCCTACTCTCTCTCTCTCTTTTTTTCTCTCTCTCTTTCTCTCTCACTCTTTTTCTTCTATTTTTCGGTGTGACTCTATGCATTGTACCAAGTTGCAATCTAACGATGCACAAGTGCCTTTCACTTGGGTCCCCAAACCAAGTTGAATGTGTATATGTGTTAGTGTTGCTTTTGATGCGCTTCTTTCGTTTGCTCTCAAAGCGAGTTACTCATGCTTCGTAGAATTTCTTTTTTTCACTTTTTCTCTTCCTCTCTCACTAGATCGTCAATCTCAATGAATAGAGGAAAAAAGAGTAAGTGAGAGAGAGAGAACAAGTTGAAAAAAGAATTTACCAAAGTAAACGATCGTCGTTGGGGCAATATATCTTGGAAATTGCTTTCCCCTTTTTCTTCTTTTCCCCTTTATCTCATTTTCTCTCTCTTTCTCTCTTTCTCTCTCTCCCCTAAAACCCAACAAGGAATTTGAGTCTTTTAAAAATTAATTTTTAATTTAAACACATCATGAATGAACAAAGAGAGGGAGAGCACCGACAGGAAGACAATAGTTTGGCCAAATCAATCAAGATAGCATAGCAAAAGAGGGAGAAAAAGAGAAAAGCTAAAAATCAAAATATGCAATCAGTAAATTAATTTTTTAAAAAATAATTATATTATAGCTTATTCGCATTTCTCTCACACTTCTCCACTCTTCATCTCTCCTCTCTCTCTCTCTTTCTTTCTCTCTCTAACTCGATTCGTTTGTTTTCCTCCGGAAAAAATCCTGATTTATTGTTAAAGCATGGGTGAATAAAGTAAATATGCAATGAAATATGATTATGGCACATTCGGAGAGAGAGAGAAAGAGAGAGTCCCGATAAGGCCTTATAGACTCTACGGTCCATATATTGGGTTTGCGGTGGTTGTTGTCTCGTAACGCTGGCTGTACCGTTGTTATAAGGTTTTTTTTATTTTTCTATGGTAGATGGTAGATCAAGTTCCGTTTCTCTCTCTCTCTCTCTTTTCTCTCTTTTTTCTTTGATTCTTTCCCAGTCTTTACAACATCATCATTACCATCAACATCATCACCATCATTTCTTATTTGGTTTTTACTCACTCTATCTATCTTTCTCTCTCTTTCTATCTCTCCTTCTTTATCTTTTTCTCACTCTCTTGCATTCACTCATTATCTCTTTTTCTCTTTTCTTCGTTTTCCCTATCTTTCTGTGTTTGTAATAATAAATAAAAAAATTGAAAATGCCCAAATTTAGATTTTTTCTCTTAGAAATTCTTTTTCATCTTCTTTTTTCTGATGCTAGAATTTTCTTTTTCTTTAGCAAAAGATCTCGCTCTCTTTTATCTCTCCGGGAACCGTTTTGGTTTTGGCGGCTTTTTTCCCGCGTGAATAAACAGTTCGTGTGAGAGAGAAAAAAAATAAAAATTGTAACAAGACAGAGAGAAAGAATAAAAAGAGGAAAAAGAGACAGAGAGAAATAGAGAAAAAGAGCCAGAGAAAGAAAGAGAGAGAGAGAGAGACAGAGTGAGAAAGAAAGAAAGAGAGAGAGAGAGTGGGAAACAAATGCAATTGTTTTGAAATTTAATTAAAATGAAAATAGTAAAGCGAAAATAGTAAATGTCCACTAAAATGATTTGAGTTATGGCGAGGGGTAAACTGAAGAATAAACAGGCCAAACGTGTCACAGCGGGAGAGAAAAAGATGGCGAGAGAAAGAAAAAAAATTGAAAGAGATAGTGAATGTGAGAGAAAAAATATGAGAGAACGAGAGAGAGAATGAGAGAAAAAAGAGAATGAGATGGAGAGAGAAAGGAAAAGAATAAGAGAAAGAGAGAGAGGAAGGGAAAGACAGATAAAAGAGAGAGAGAGCAAAATTGAAAGAGATAGTGAATGAGTGAGAGAGATAGAGAGAAAGAGAGAGAGAGAGAGAGAGAGAGAGTGAGAAAAGTTGTGTTTGTGGTTTTGTTGCCCGAATCAACCCAAAAAACAGCATTCATATTCATGGTCACTGGAAGAAGCGAAAAAAGTGATTTGCAGTTGTCGCATTTTAACATGTTTCACCATTTTATAGCTGACACAGGCATTTTTGTTTTTATATTTTCAGAAATCTAATTCCAACGCATCTACATTGCAACCAACCAAAAAAATGAGAAAAAGTAACAAAAATTAGGAAGAGAATGTGTAAAAAAATATTTCGCTAATCAAAAAGTTGTGCCAATTAATTAGATTTATGCCTATTTTTAAAAATGACTATAGATATTCTTAATAAAAAATATATTGTTTTATATTAAATTTTTAACTTTAAAAGAACATTTCAAGAAAAAAATAGTTACTTTGCTAGTAGTTTTTATAAAAAACTTTTTGAAACTTTTCTATGTAAACCCACAAGGTTGGCTTTTCCTACAACCCCCAAACTTATTATATATCTTTTTATTCCCAATTTTCATCACTATTTTATTTTCAATTTATCTTTTTTACAAGAAGGTCGGCACTAAACCTCTGTTTCTTGTTAAAAAACAGTAGCAGAGCAACTCGAGTTAATTCGAAGAGTTATACAAAAAATCAAATTAAATTGAGCGAAAATTAAAAAATTTAAATTTCGAATCAAATTGACAGAGAAGTTGAAGATTCATGCAAAAATTAGAACCAAATTCGAATAAAATTCGAATCATAAAACAAAAAGTTAGATTCTAATCGGTAACAAATTCAAATCACAGCAACGAAAATTGGATTTGAATCGGAAGTTGCTTAACTCTCATAGTAGAAAAACGTGGGTGGTACAATACCAAAAAATGACAGAACATAAAACATAGAAAACTACGACCATATTGTTCATTAATATATAGAAGAAAATATACTGTTTTATTTAAATTTTTAACTTTAAAAAAATACCTGAAACAAGCGTTACTTTTATAGTGTTGGTTAAGAAAGAATTTTTTTGAAACTCTCTTATGTAAATGCACAAGGTTGGTTTTTCCTAAACCCCCTAAACTTATTATATCTCTTTTTATACTCAATTTTTATCACTACTCTACTTTCAATTTATATAAATAATAAATATTTTATAGAAAATAAAATTGACAAGACTTTTGTCAGAACTGTTTTATATAATAATTGAATTAATACACATTTGACGCTTTTAGATTCACACAAAAATACCAGGTTTGCCGGGTGTCTTTATTTCTCACTTTTCTCTCTTTCTCCCTTTCTCATTCTCTCCTTCTCTTTCACTTTCTCACTCTGTGCTTGTCGGTGGGTGTCTATTAAAACGAAAACGCTGTCATATATTTCAAACGAACTTGTTAGTTAGTCGCGTAGGCAAACTGTTAGTCAATCGAAAGTTGGCTTTGCTGCTCGGCACTTTTTCACTTTTCTACTGGCAAAGAGAGTAAAGAGACAGAGACGGAAAAAGTAAAAGAGAGAGAAAGAGAGAGAGAGAGAGAGAGAGAAAGAAAGAAAGAAAGAAAGAAAGAAAGAATAAAAGAAAGAAAAAAGAGAGAGAGAGAGTCTATCTCGTTTTGGTACCGGAGACATGAGGCTTGTCAAATCCAAAGATGAGCCCGGACAAAAGATTGCGCAAAACTTTTAAATTTTCTATTTTTATAATATTTTTTATAATTACATTAATTAGCTTTCTTTTACTTTTACATACATAAAGATGCTGAATTTCCTACTGGTGGTACTGACAAATACTAAATTAATCTAATTGGATTCTAGGAAAAAAAGAGAAGGAGAGAGAAAAAACTACGCAACTTAAAGAATAAATTAGGTATATAATAATTATACATAAATAATTTATTCATGTAAATCACAGAAACAAACTAGTGAAAAGAAGTGAAAGAGAAAGAGAGAGAGAGAGAGAGAGAGAGAGATAAAGAGAGAAATTTCATTATTTCACACAAGTGCACCGCTGCGCTCCGCCATTAGCAACGCAAACATTCACTCTAAAAGCCAAATGGGTTTTGCCATTTTATTTGATCTATCCTAAATGATGAAATGAGATGAAAGAAAAAAAATTTGTAGACTAGCCGACAAGGGGCCTGCCTTTTCTAGCGTAGTCTACAAATTGTTTTTGTTTAAACTTAAGTTTAATTTCTGGAAAAAGTAACACAAATTTCCTTTATATTAATGAAAAGTATAATCGTGGGTTTCTATGTTTCTATGTTCTATGGTATTTAACGAATAGATGATTTGCACTAGCACTTGAATTGAATTTTAATCAGTTTTTCTTTCAATTTCTTCTTCATTATTGCTTACATTTGTTCTTGTATTTCCCTCTTTTTAATAGAGCAAAATTAAATATTAAACAAAACGAGGCAAATATTTGCGAAATAGCAATAACCCAAAACAACACATGCAAGCACTAAATTAAATCTTTGACACTATGTAATTTCTTTTGTTTTAAAAATATGAAACAATATTCTATTTAAAGCTAACAGGAAAGAAAATGTAAGAGATTGTAGAAAGTGGAAATTGAATTCCTATCTTAATTTGTTTTGTCACTGACATCTACTCACTCTCTTTTGCTGTTTCAGTTGTTGTGTTGGACAAACGTCTCTCGCATGTCGAGATGAAGAAGAAAAATAGCTAGGCGACTTGAATTTACACAGAAGTGTTAACAAAATACCGGTGGGGCAATTGGGACATCAGAGGGACACTGGGAAAAGATGGGGTGAGAGTGAGTGAGTGAAAAAGTGGGAGAGAACGAAAGATTTAGAGATTCAGAGAAAAAGAGAGAGAGGAAGAGAAAATCAAAGAGAGAGAGAGAGAGTGAGAGAGAGAGAGTTGCTGAGAGTGGGGAAAAAAGTGAAAGAGAGTGAGAAAGTCAGAGAAAATAAAAGTGAGAGAGAGAGTCGTAGAGAGTGAGATAGAGTAAGAGGGAGTAAAAGAATGTGAAAGAGAATGAGAGAGACAGTGAGAGGGAGAGAGAGAGAGTAGGAAAGAGAGTGAGAAAGTAAAAAAAATGAGAGAGAGAGAGTGAGAGGGAGAGAGAAAGAGTGAGTGAGTGAGTGAGAAAGAGAGACAGAGTAACAGAGAGACAGAGAGAGAGAGAGAGGCAGAGAGAGAGACAGAGAGAGAGAGAGAGAGAGAGAGAGAGAGGGAAAGAGAGTGAGAGAGAAAAGTAAGAGATAGTGAAAGTGAGAGAGAGAGTGAGAAAAAGTGAGAGAGAGTGAGAAAGTAAAAGAAAAAGTGAGAGAAAGAGAGTGAGAGGGAGAGCGAAAGAGTAAGCGAGTGAGAGAGAAAGAGTGAGAAAGTGACAGAAAGAGTGACAGAGAGAGTGAGAAAGAGTGAGAAAGAGTGAAAGTGAGAGAGAGAGAGAGTAAGAGATAGTGAAAGTGAGAGAGAGAGAGAGAGTGAGAGAGGGGAAGAGAGTGATAATAAAGTGCTTTCATGCTACGTTTTTCGCTTTTGTACAATATTAATTAATGAATGTTGGGATTCTCTCACCTTGATAAGAGTGGTCGTTAGCCTTTGCGTTCATTAAAAACATCACTCAAAGTTCAGAGTTCACCCAAAACCTTTCTGATTCCTTTCACTCTCACTCGAATTCCTAGTATCGCAAATGTGAACCATAAGTACTCAAACATACGCGTGGGCTTTGCGTCTGTGTTTTTGAAGTTAGCTTTTAATTTAGAGTGACACCGGAGAAGCTAAAACGTAGAAAAATAATTTAAAATTATTTTTAAAAAATGATTAAAGAGTAAATCCGATCACATAGAGTTTCCTATTTAAACTTGACGCTCTAAGATGTCAATATGTCATCGGCAATATCTCGTTTTTGGATGGGAGACCAAAGACTTAGCAGTAAAGATTAAGTGCCATAGTGACGAACAAAAAGGGGATTTTCAATTCGTTTGTCTCTCTCCCACTTTCTAGTTGTTTGACATTCAACACACTATAAGAAGAAAAAAAGAAAGAAGAAAGATTGACAAGATTGCTTGTCAAAACCTAGATGTGCAAAGAGAGAAAGGTTCAGAGTGGGCTCAATTGACCGTAGTTCCAACCAATGATATAATTGCACATGGCAACGGTGGCCCACGCAAACTCGTGAAATCAATCCAAGACAAGAGAGGCAGAAAAAATGGTTTAATCACGTATAGACCCTATAGATTGATGTAGAAGTGCACACACACACTCTCTCTCTTTCCAGTGTTGTGTACTTTACGTGCCAAATAGACTTGACTTGGGAATAGTATGATCCGTGGGTTGTGTGTGGGTCCGAGTTGCAATTAACTCGGAGCCCAACTGACATCTAATTCCTGTTCTTCTTCGTCTTCTTTTTCTTAAACAACTGTCTTCGTTGCCAACAGTTTGCAATAATTGTTGGACAATGAGAAAGTAGTGTGAAGCCAAATGCTCTCTCTCACTCTGTCTCTCTCTTTCTTTCTCTCTGTCTCTCTATGTCTCTCTCTCTCCCTCTCTTTCCCTCTCTGTCTGTCTGTCTGTCTGTCTCTCTCTCTCTCTGTCTCTGTCTGTCTGTCTATCTGTCTGTCTCTCTCTCTCTCTCTCTCTCTCTTTCTACAGTGTATGCCCTTGGTGCGCCTACCAAAGTGCTTGCAATTTGGACAATCGGGAAAACGGATCGAGACTGGTTCGAGAGTGAGCACACACCGAATAATGATGTCTGGTTCGGTCCCTGGAGGCACCTAGGAGAGCCACTGTCAGTGCTAAGCGTTTGCAAACCAATCAGATTACTATCGACGAACGTTTGGGACAATGGTTAAGAGGTAGCTGGATAAAAAACCCCCTAGTGCCGCCTGGAGAATGGTCCTAATCCAAATTGTCTGATTCAATTTATATTCCACACCACAAGTCAATAATCATCATTTCGTTTTGGAATAAATCCGTGCCCGTGTCAGTGTTGACTTGCCGCATCACACAAGTACTTTCTCTCACTCTGTGTGTGGGTAAGCTAAAACATACATTCAATGGTTGTGGTCTAACACAGTGGATTATTTCGAGAAAAAAGCACAAACTAATTGGAATCCTTGGAAAATAATTTATTTTTGTGGTTATCATAATCATCATTACCACATATCTGCAATCGTGACAGTTTCCTCTGAACCAATCATCATAATCAAGCTAAATCAAATTGTACTTTCTGAACATCATTTCCCAATTAATCCATATTAATTCTATTACTGATTGGTAGTAATATAATCAAGACCACGTGCTAAAGTTGTCGAGTGCGTCAACATATGTCAACATAGACCACAAGCACAAGCTGGGTGAACAATATGACGATTGAACAGTCAAGTTCGTGGAAAAAATACATATATAAAATGTGCAACCTAATTGGCAAGCAAGGTCAGTGTGGAAAAAGTGAGGAAACGAAAGAGAGAGCGAAAGAGAGAGAGAGAGAGAGAGAGAGAGAGAGAGAATAAGAGAGATGCCAAACACCGGAAGCATGCGATCGAGAAGTAACGTGCCTGAGTGCCACCAACCAAACGGCACCAATGTTGGCCAATCGATAGGCGTGAGTGTGTTGCATATGTTTCGGTTCACCCCAAACGAATGCATCTTTCATTGTCACCATGATCAATGCTGCTTGCTGTCGACCAGTTGAACAATTACACACTTCATTGGCCCGCTTCGGCCGTCACTAGTATTCGAGTACTCTCTCTCTCTCTCTCTCTTTCCCTTTCTCTCTCTCTCTCTCTTTGTCTTTCTCTCACTCTCCCTCTCACACTCTCACTCTCGTTCACACACTCTCTCTCTCACTCTCTCTTTCTCACTCTTTCACACTTTTTCTCAATCTTTCTTTCTCTTACTCTTTCTCTCTCACTCTCTCTCTCTCTCTCTCTTACTTTCTCTTTCTCTCCCTTTCTCTTTCTTCCTCTTTCTCCTTTTCTTTCCCTCTCTCTCCTTCTCCCTCTCTCTCTTTCTCTCCCTCCATAACTTAATAGTTCATCTTGGGTTTTCTTATTCCCACTTTCCTTCCAATCCATTACATATAATATATTTTTCATTACTTCATTCCTTGTATACTTAATCTCCTAATCTGCTTTTATTAAAAAATTTTAATAAAACTTGTGTAGGCTTAAATATATATATATCACATAAACACTTGTAAAAACATGGAAAAGCAAAACCTGTTTAATTGGGGACAGAACAATGTTTGGACACTTGTGTTTATTTATAAATAAATCAATATATTAAAACATATATAATACATAAAAGAGGACTTAGAATCAGCAATTGAGTATTAGGGAAAAGATAAATTAAAACCGGCATTAAGTTTTAATATGTGAAACTGTGATAGTTTACTAATCTTTAACGTGAAAATAATTTTATGATGTACCAAAAATACTTCTTCTTAAATGGAACAGTCAATAAATGTGCTTTGAGTTGAAATAATTGTTTTTGGTTATTTATTTTGTTAATTTTGACCGCTTTTAAAACTATTTTAAATCATAATTCCGCTTAAAACAGCTTTGCCACAATAAGAGTATTTATGTATTAATAAAAAATAATTTACAGTTTTTCTGTTATAGTGGTAAAATTTTACACTTATATTGTTGCGATCAGCACCATTATTTTATGTCCCATTTTGTCATTTACTTTTACCTAAGTAGAATTTTACAAAACAATCTGGTTTAGAGATTTGTACTGCCTTCCTAGAAAGTTGAAAAGTTGTTTAACTTTTTTTAGAGCGCAGACAATGACAACTTAAAATGATTAAAAAATGATTGATATTTTTAGACTTTTTAATAAAATTAAATTGATTTGATCTAATTTTGGAATTTTGGACAAATTTATTAAAATTTTTAAAATGTAAAGCAATCACTAAGCTATACAAAGTTTCATCAATTAAGTTAAAAATTGCCGTTTGAGTCTTTCCACTATTTCCTTGCCACTGAGTAAACTACGATTGTCTTGTTGGAATATTTGTATTAGAATGAACACTTGTGTTTGCTCAAGTTAGCCAAAGTTTTACTTGCAAATTGATTCTACCTGATGGTGGTTTTACAGAACGGGTTTACCTTTGTCAACAAAACTTTTCTACCAGGTCCAACTAGAATTCTCTATTACCTCTTGACAAAGGCTCAAGTGTTGATTAACTAAATGGGAAAAATGATGTAAAATGGGAAACATTGATAATATAATTTGGTTTTAAATTTTCCTGTCTATTTTAATTAATTTATATAATAAATTATTAATTCTTGTTAGCAAACTAACCAAAAATATGAACATAATAACTTAAAATTTTTTACATATTTTTATCGCTTCCATCAAACTTACGCTAATTTTTCCAAATTTGATGAGACCACAACTCAACAATATTAATTCTTAAAAAAAGAAAATTTATTGAAAATAATTAAAATACATATTTAGGTAAATGTACAAAGATTTCAATAAAATTAAGACAAAAATTGTAAAATTGATTTTATTCAAATAAATGACAATGCTTTGGAATAAAGCATAAGCTTCTAAAAATAAAATCCTTCTTATTATTCAATTTATAACATTTTTCTCTCATTTTGTACTTTTTGATTGATTTAAATCAAACTTATATAACATTTGCGTTTCCCAATTATATTCATTATCATATTATTTTTCTATCTTGTTTCATTTCTTTTCTTCTCAGTTTTCATTTAGTTCCATTTTTCTTGCACAACCAAAAATGGTTATAAAGAATCATTAAAATAAATTATCGATCATTATGTGCCTCAATTCACTTGATGTAATATTATCAGTAAAACTAAATCAGTTTATTAATAATTGTCACATTTCATGTGACTGTCTGTTATTTGTGAATGACCCTATCTAGTCAATCTGGCTAGATCAGCTATTTTCCTTGTCCGTTCTAGATAGTGCCCTCTACATCCCCTTCAAAACATCTTTAGCACATCGCAAGACCGAATTTGGTGGCATCTCAAAATAGCCTCCGATGATGCGCAATACTTTGGCACATCTCCAGATGCGATTCCAGATGCCAGCGGCTACCTTTCGCCTACTAAGTAGAACTGGTCTACAACCAAACATGGATTGAAGCTCACTTATAGGCGTGGCATACGAATGACGTGATCGACCCGATTTACCAATATTTTATTTTTGTATTCTTCACTTGAGTCCTGGCCTCCGATCCGACTAGTCATCTTGAGCGGATTCGGCTTCTATATACTTTGTTATAATATTGCCTTGGTCTAATTATTTAATTTGAGAGAATAAACCATTTGATTATTATTATTATTATTTTGTCTGTTTAAGTGTTCTCTCGATTTTCTCCATTTTGGCCAGTTTTACGACTGACCCTTCATAAATACTGTTACGGTCCAATACGATCGTGACACAGTGTGAGGCTCACACTACACCGCGCCTCACATCACAACACCGCATTTTCTGATATAAGAGCTAGTGCCGAAAAGCCTCTCTCTTACTTTTCCATTTTTATTGGACCGACTCATCTAATAGCTATTATTCACAGTTAAAGCAATGTCTTAGTAAGTTAATTTTAATTTATTTAGACTACAATTGGAAGCATAAGAATAAAATTATATATTTTAAAGAATTAGGAATTTGGGGCTATTGTTAATCATTTATCTAATTAACCTAATTTAAACAAATTCACTTTAAAACATTAACTTTTATAGTTGGCCAAAAAAACTTTGGGACTTTTCTCGATTTAAATTTTAATTTACTCAATGACTCTCCCACTACTTCCAAGTTGCCTTCTCTCTCACCACTTCCAACTCGTCTTCTCTATTTTTTTTGTCCTAAGTCGGGCTATTGTTAATCAATTGTCTAATTCAATTAATTTAAGCAAATTCACTTTAAAACATTAAATTTTATAGTTAGACAGTAAAACTTTGAGACTCCAAAAAACTTAAATAGTAATTTGCAAATAATATCGCAGATTCTCCTTATTTTTTTGTGCGTAATGACTCACTAATCTGACTAAGTCTGACTAGTGTTGACCATTTATCTAATTCACCTAATTTAAACAAATTCACTTTAAAACATTAACTTTTATAGTTGGCCAAAAAACTTCGGGACTTTTCTCGATTTAAATTTTAATATTTACAAGAGGGCCGGCGCTAAAGCGCCGTCTGCCTCTTGTAAATAAACGGCGGCAAAGCCGCCGAGGTCAA
>WURS02038464.1:0-11341 GCA_011762765.2 Rhinocypha anisoptera
AAAAAAAATTAAAAAGAAAAACATGGAAAAGGAAAAGGTGAGGGGGAGGGAGTGGAAGGGGGGGGGGGGGGGGGGGGGAGGGGGGGGGGGGGGGGGGGGGGGGGGACTTGATGAATGACCGTACGGAAAAGACGAAAGTTGGGAGAGGTGACGGAATTCGAGGCCTGTCGAGACGGCGAAGGAGAGTCCACAAGATAATTTTTTAATATTCTCCAAGTTTCGTTTGTTCACCTTGCTCCTCTTGCCCGCCTAGAGTTTCGCATTTCTACCGTGTAAATACAAAAGCGTTGGTTTTTATTTTTTACAAAGATTTTTGTATCTGAGGTCGTTACGCATCTCCATTTCAATTTACTATGGTCAGCCTACTCTAAACTTATGTCCGATTGAATATCGAACCATTGGGTGTGGTCCCAGAGCTCTTCGTAGATATGCCTCTGCCTGTGGTATTGTGTATGATAAAATGAGCTTTTGTGTGCTGGTAAATGGTCACGCTAAACACTATATCGCGTACGGTCCTGAGAGTGCCCATTGCGCATTTCTTGCCAGACTTTCGATTCGCAGAAAATTGTCTCTTTTTCCTTTCTCACATTCCGAAATCAGGAAAGCTACAGAAGGTGGACATGCGTACCAAAATCCTTTACTCTATCGTACCGCCTTTCCCACGCTCTCCACGCCCACCCCATTATTAAAAATTTAAAGAATCGATATTTGAAATATGTGGGTGGTTTGAAAACTCTGTGCACACTCAGAAAGATGGCACCACTTAAGCGTATCTAGGTTATTTTAACTCGGAAACTATTTGAACTGCGTGAAACCAGTAACTACAAAAATGACGGGCATTACTTATGAGCGGTAAGTAATTTTCATTTTTAAAAGATAAACTACTAATACTACTAACAAGAACGTGGAGTTATACCAACCTTAGCGCTACCCATCGCCTTCCATTGTTGCCCATCCTTGTATACCTTTCTTCCCGAGCTGAAGAGTTGAAGAGAGCTATATGTTGAAAACATTGTGGTTTCAATTGACTACTATTTGAAATGTATTTATAGAGGAGCTTCATATCCATTCTCATCCTTGTAAGCCTTACTTTCCGTCTGAAGAGCCTGATTATACTGCTGACCAGACTTGAAACAACACCGCGATGAATAGCCTGTTATTATACTTTATGACAGTATCCTTTTGTATTGGGTATTTTGGATGCTCTTCCGAGTTTTAAATCCATTTTATCCTTCCATTCCAATCCTTGTATGCCTTTCCTCGCGGTCTGATGAGCCGTGCATAATAGATATCAGTGGTGGCCAGACTTGAAGCAACACAGTGAAGAAACCTGAGAGTAAAATGCTGATCGGAATTGAAAGAACACCTAAGAACGCAAAATTAATGTTCCATAAGGGACTATAATTTTTATAGGAAGAACTCGCGAATATAAGCATCATATAATAATAAAATTAACTACTTTGTTTTCAAGCAATAATTTCAACAATTTTTATTTTATTTAAAGTGTACATTGGTGTACTGAATTATGTATATTTATCAGAATCGCTTATAGGATGTGTTATAAAGACCAGGTATTTTTTCAAGACATTGCAGTTTCACTTTGACAATTAATTCAATGAAGAAGTAATTATCAGTATCCAAAATGCCATCATCGGAGTAGCTTATCCTGATGAAATATTGAAATTGATTGGGCTTATTTTTTTGCGGAATAAAACAGTTAATTTTATAAAGAGCCGACTGAAAATTACGTACAATAAAGAATACTAACTCAAAAAGGTGAATGAGGGAAAGGAATTTCAGTATTTAATAACCAATATTCAATTTCGAATCTTTGGCTGTTATAAAAATGTTAATAAGCATTTATTAAAATTATTTGACTACCGCTCATGCCATAGCAAAAGATTTGGAGAAAGTTATGGTTTTTGATTCCATGCGATTGTAATTATAATTAGCTGACTCTATTCTGCCCTACAAATTTTGAATTACCTGGTGAGATTAAAAAATGTTATTTCAGGAAAGCTTTTATATGGTGAAGTGGGAATACTTTGTACGGGCTTTAATATGTTTCTATGTAAAAATTACACCCTTGAAATATATTTTATCATTATATTGCAAATCATGAAAATCGAAAAAATCATAATATCAACGAGAACTCTTCTCCTTTCATTGAATCGTCGACATGGAACGAATACCTGCCGAAATTCTGAATTTTGCAATTTCGTCCCAAATAAAAAAAAAGGAATCTAATGGAAATGAAAACTTGCAAACTTAGGTAATAATAAAGCCCCGGTGAGAGAGAACCTGTTACTGGAAATACAAAATAGAAATAAATGATATGGTAAAGGAGCAGTTCCTTCAAGAATAAATGTTTAATTATCTAAAAGGTTCCTAAAATAGTAGCCTCTTAGAAGGACTTTTGCTTTTACTGAGGAGTTCAGCTGTCAAAGTTCTAGTAAAGGCTGTGAAATTGCCACTAAAATAGTGACATCTTAATTGCCTTAATTTATTTGCGGACTCAGTTCCTGCTAACATTAAAAATTGTGTCAAATATTAAATAATAATTATAATCATCAGTCTAACATCACCTTTATTTAATAATATCAAATGTTTACAAGAAAACATATATCCGTTTTGTATAACAGTGTAACAGTCCGAAAAGTCCTTTTCCGGTACGGTCTTCAATGCTTTCGTCGATTCTGCTTTTATTTCCTCGATGGAGTTGAAATGGTGTCCACGGAGTGGTCTTTTGAGCTTAGGGAATAGCCAGAAGTCACTCGGTGCTTAATCAGGCGAATACGGTGGCTGCGGAACGATATGAGTATTTTTAGCAAAATGTTCTCAAATTATCAGTGCCTTGTGAGCCGGTGTATTATCATGATGCAAAAACCAAGAGTTGCTTGTCCATAATTCCGACCTTTTGCGGCGAATAGCATCACGCAAGCGACGCATAACACTTAAATAATATTCTTTGTTAACAGTTTGGCCGGTTGGAATGAATTCATAGTGCACTACGCGTCGATAATTTTAAATAAGTAATTCACCTTATTTTTTGGACACAGTAGTAAATTCATTTACAATCATTACCAAGAATATCATTAAATCTTTCGTAATGGAATCGCCACAATAACAGTGAAATATTGAATATACTTATCATTATTACTTTTAAGCGTTGATTAAATACGGAAATGTTTTGCAGTAATCGTGAAAAATCATATTGGTGTCACAACAGAATATTTTGTCACATCGAAGGTGTTAACGGAAAGGGAAATGTGCGAGGAAAATACTGAAATGCGTGTGGAACCCATGAGGGGAAATATTTGGGGCAAGGGATATGGTGTTGTCCAAAGAGAGGGGACATAATGGAGATGTTATCGATTAATTGATTATTTTATGCATAGTTCATGAGCGGTTAGTTTTGGCGGAAGAGTCCAGTCTCCGTATTTCTACAAACGAATGGAGGATGTCGGACCATGACATGAATTATATTGTTTTATTTTGGGTTCTCACTTAAGACTAAACTGTGCCTATTGTCTTTTATTATTTGTATCCTCTATAATTCATTGCCTCCTTTTTCTCGATATGGAGGATTGAAAAATTGGGAAACATGGTAGGAAACCTATCCACATGAATCTTTCGAGAAAATGAAAAATGCCCCAGAATTCACCATACTCCTTGACGTTATTACCAGTATTCATAAGTCCTATGATTGGAAAATTGGCTTACCACAGCCCGTTCTATAGATCGATTCCGTTATGGCTAACCTCATTATATCTACATATTTTCTCGCTTATACAATTTTCACTTTTGTTGGCCGTTTCATTTTCCGCAACGGTTGTCTTCCTTTGTAAATTTTCCCTTCCACAATAGCATTCTTTAGCAGTCGTGCCTCTAAATATTTCAAATGGGTTCACGCCTTATCCTTTTCTCTGTTCAAAATGACCTTTTTCTTTGCCCACTTTAAAAAAAATTCCTTCACTGGCCACGAAACAGGTGGTTTAAATCATAACAGGGGAAGAAAAACTTACTATTCCACAGACTTTATTATAGGCACGACGAGTTTCACCGTGATCCTTCGTCATAATTTACAATGTGTAAGTAAAGGGGCACACACATGCATACAGGACCAGCAAGAGGGGAGTCGAGTTCAAACTTTTGCTGTGGAATGGATGGGGTAGAAGGAGAGGGAGGGTGCATGTTGGGTGTTCTGTGGTTGGGTTGGCCTGAGATTTAAGGAGAGTTGTAGGGAAACATAAGTCCGCTGCACAGATTTACACTTGACTCCACTAATAATCTCATTTGCTCGAGTGCGTCCATTTTTAGTCGTTTGTGAATAGTAGGTAACACTTCGGTTACAAAACCATTGGTGTGATTGCTATCTAATAAATATTATCGCGGAGAGGGAGGTAATTCTTCATTTAATACTCACTTCTTCATTTAAATTCACTTAATACTTCAGTTTATAGTCTTGACTGACTATCACGATGTGATGTGTGTTATAAGTCGTCGATTTCCAAGCTGAATTGTGCTCACGCTGTTCGATATGTTAATATAAATGTAATAGGCGTGGAAAAATGGTATTTGTTGACCATTTTATGGATAACGTGTTGAAGATGTTCCAAAACTCTGTCTCAAAGAAGCTCGCGGTCAAAAAGCCGATGGTGATCCGAAGGAACAATGTTCCTAGCATTTGATATGCCAGGTGCATTCGTGTACGAAGCGCGAGATAACTTAGCTTTTCATTAGATAGAGAATTCATGCACTGTGATTTTAATGTTGCGGAAAGAGATCATATTTTTGGTGCTGAATCGAAAGAAAATCTTTCATCTCAAATTCTAGCGTGCGTTGCGGGCTGCGCGCACGCATAGGATATATTTAATGGGATCCTTATCCTAATCGTGTGATTGGTTTTGGATACGTTGCTGACTTTTCTGTTAGCATTGAAAAAAAGCTAAACGAAATTGCATTGGAGGATTGGTATTTGGTTATACGTTCATAGAAGGAATTTGTTGTCAAAGTATATAATCAACAGGTCCCTTTAATAATGAAAAATAAATTGTTAATTTCTCTCGTTCATGATAGACAAAGAACAACGTACTTTTCCATAGGTTTTAACTTGGGAACAGTTCGTTGTTCTTTGTCAGTCATGGATGTTAACGAGCTTCCAGGAAGTGAAACCTAAAACTATTAAATTAATTTCCCTAGTTCATTCATAGGAAATACTATTTAAGCGAATTTGGGATATAAGAAAATGTATTTCACTAGCAATGACAATCTATAAGTCGTTTTTGGCCACAGTCGTCTTAGAAGAAATGTCTTAGGTAACAGTAGGATGGAGATTTCAACGCTTAGGTACCGTTATTTGTAAATACACTTTGATAATATTAGGGGTTTGGAATTTTTGTAAGATATTGCCAATATCATATTATGTGTCGAAAACTCACAAAAGCCACAACCACCACGAAGAATTAGTCAATAATTATATTATCTCACATAATAATATGAGTTCTAATATTATTTGAAGTGTTTTAATCGCTTTAAACTATACTATGTTAATTACTTTCCACATTAGTTTATAAAAATTGAAATGTCAACATTATTTCTCAAAACTGTATTTGTATTCATTATTATTCTCTTTAGGTTAGATGAAACTATTTTCAGTTATGTAGCGATTTGAAACTATTGAACATGGCTAAATTATATAGGTATCCTACAATTGTTATCGAAGGAAATTATAAAGCTCTCTTGCATACCATTAATCTAATAAAAACTCTTCTACTGTAAATAACTTAAATTATTAACCACAAAGACTTTCTTTGAATTTTTATTTTTAAGCTTATTTTCACATAGAGAAATGATATTAAAATCGGTGACTTTCATAAAGAACGTTTAGTCTTCCTCCTCTCTTTGTCTGAAGAAGTTAGGCACACATTGAATCAAGGCTTTAATAATTAATTCGAGTGGAATAACCTTATTATGAAAACCAAAAAATACGCATATTTGCATATTGTCGTTGTTAGTGAAATACATTTTTATATCCCAAACCGTGCATGTAGATTTTTGTAATTCTACATTTGCCATTTATTCGGTTCCAGTTGGGTTATTCTGGTAGGTTAAACGCCAGCTTGCTAGCCCTAAGGTTATGGATTCGATTTATACGTTGGATTTTGGTACTTCTTGAACTCAAGTAATCTCAATAATATTGTCGAAATATTACTCGAATAAAAATTTATAAAAATTCATTTCAAAATACGTTTTATTCTACGAATGCTCTTCGTGGTACTAGTGTACATTACATATGGCTATAACATTTTTGAAAAATGGTATGAATGTCTACCCGAAGAAAATTAAACATATTGATTTGAAATCTCAAACACAGATCATCTTTATTTAATTCTAGTTTGTTGCAGCACAAATTATATTTGTAACAAAATTATATATTTAGGTGGATGGAAAATTACAAAATGTAAGAGTATATTTTCCCGTATTTATATATTATATAAGATGAACTGAGACATTTATTTCCTGTTAAGTAGGTAAATAAATTGTAGTTTTTTTCCAGAAACCTGTTTCATGGATAGAATAAACTTTGTACGTCTTTTTGATTACGTTCTGCATATTGATTTACCTCTAAGGTTTAACTATTTCGTTGTTGTCGAAGTCTGGTCAGAGAGAGCAATTAGGGTATCACTATACTTTCAGCGTATGACCTGAGCAAAATTGTCACGGGGGGCTTCCCGTTGGTTCATTTCTTTCCTTACCAGTGTATCAATTTCTAACTTGGCCTTCATTCTCTGGTTACTTGAGCCAAATGTAACCTAAACTAATTCAGTGACGAAGTTTAGTCAATGGGAACTATGACCTAGCGGAGATTTGGTTAAAAACTTCCGCTTACTAAATATCATGATTAAGAAAACGATTACCCCTCATTTTCTGGCGCCTACTTGAAAGGATGTAATCTGATATATTTATTTTATTCTATAATTAATATTAAATGATAAACCTGGGAAAGCAAAGACAGAAAGAATGAAATACATCTAAGAAGACATGAATATCAAATAATGAACAATCAAGATTCCCTTTCTCATTCCTGTTCGACTTGTTAATAGACTTTAAAATACGTAGATAGTAAATTATCTACTCACCTCCCATAAAGCATGTCCTTAAATACTTATAAAGAAGACACTTATGGCCTACGTTTAACTAAATAGATTAGAAGTGATAATAATTTACACCGTGTACCCATATTCATCGAAGCATATTGGGTCTATATTCCTCTTCTCCAATTTCTAATGATGGCGTTCAATCGATAGTGGTCGATGGCCTTGGTTGAATTTTTGACGACTTGGCAATATTGCCTACCTTTTGAAGGACCACAAAGAGCCCCCATATATGCATGTATATATGTCCCTATACGTATGAACTCATTGAACAAATCTTCATTTCTCTGTCACCATCAAGGCGCTAAATGCGATAATGGAGCTTCTTTATGTTGAACAAGTTGGGCCGTGTTCAGTAATAGGCATACATATAGTACACATATTAAAATGTAAATCGAGAAATGAAAGTAGTGACTGACGATGCGTCGTCTTATGAATTCACTGAAAAGTAGTTATTCCTTCCGTGCCGCGTCTATTCAGCGGACGTTGGCGATCATTTCTTCATCGGTCTCTACTTAATTATTTCGAGGGTGTATTGTTACCGATCTCTCAAAAGTTTCAACCAAAATGTCTGTGCTAAGACCGCGCCTGCTTTTGAATTTCCATACCATGATGATGATCAAGATGTGTTGCACAATAAGAGCCAAATGTTCAAGTTTGCAATTCAAAATCTTTTTCACTATTTATTTAAAAAATAAAAGGCAGCAATTTCATTGTTAAACGGCATTTTACTTAAGTAATCGAATCACAACATGGTGAAACTCAAATAAAGCATCTTCTATTTAAATCGGACGTAATTAACTTCGGGTGTTTATGGAGATGCATTTTCTCGTTTGGAGTTTCTTGAAATAAATGTGTGTGGCTCTAAAGGCGCTGCAATTTCGTATGGCAGGGGAAGAGGGGTTATCATCAAGCATGGATTCCCACATGAAAATTCATGTAGAAAGAAACTATGTACTTTCATGAAACGTAACATTAAAAGAACTCTTACTTTACCCTTATTCTAATTACATTTATAGCTACTAGTTAATAGCAGTTTCAGATTATTGAAGGGTATTTTTCCTTGGGCGATTCTACATCTTCTTTTATCTGTACAACTTCCATTCAATGTGATCATATTTTGATGAGCTGCTGATCTCCAAATTATTCTCCAGATTATCAAAATAAAATGGAACAATGACCAATATTTTAACTGTTGGAGAAATTTAATACCTTTCGAAATTTTCATTAAAAAGATGTAAAAACACGATCATAGTCGCCAGTTTTGGCACCGTAATCCCAACTAGATCCAGGTACGTCAGTTCGCGCGGATCAATTATTCACCTTGTGGAGAGGCTAAGTGAAAGAGGTTCGTATTTTGATTCCCAGTTGTAAGAGGAAAGACATGTGCATATGCTAAAAGTTAAAAAAATATATTGCTCCATAAATTTGAGAAAACGCTCTTGGATATCATGTTCGTCTTCAAACCCAAAATTCACAGGGTCTCTCCCGCCTTGGTTACGTGGTTCTGTTCGTCCAATTTTTTTTATTCCCTTTGAGGAGCCAAATGACCATAGCCTTCGACGTACCGTAAATACAAAAACTCAACTAATCCCCTGTTTGAGACTCTGCATAAATAATGGATCCAAGGAAAAGAAGAGACAATGAAAGAGAGTAATTTAATAGCTTACTCTATAATTATGCAATATTAATATTCTACATTATATAACAAAATTATTACATTCAGGCCAATATCTTCAGTAGAACTTGGTGGTCTATGGCGTAAGCCAGATTCACATTCCATCTTATGTACTTACAGTACGAAATGATTAAGTACAATACAGTGGAACCGTAGGCAGAGCATAAACTTGTTGACCCTAAATTTTCATTCGCCAGAAAATATTTTAATTAGTTGACCGGATATATAAGTTAAAAGCCTGGGGCGGTGGATACCCAGGTAATTTAATACCTATGATTTTTAAAAATGATGACGCTTCTTAAAATGCTTGACAATACCTTGCCTTCATTGGTCTTCTGACATCCTTGGTACATCAGCACCCTCAGAGCCCCAACCCTCCTTGTCTAAACTGAACACGTTTGAAACGTTAATATAATATGTTAATTTCATTGAATTCACGTGAAGAGTATTATATCTATGACGATTTATGGGCATTGCTTATTACGAATTCAAAATGGTGCAATTTGAAATAGGGAGAGTTTATAAAATAAAAATTATACCATTGCCTCGATACATTAAAAACAGAAGTGATCACAAATCTGATATAACATTCACCAGATCTATGTTCACCACCCTTCTCGCCTAATTTCCTGTTGTGCACTATGGCTACCCAAGATTGACTCTCATACCCTCATCTATAAATTACCCTAAACTTATGGTTTAAATAATCTCCGCATTATTTACAACTTACCTCATTCAACTCTTAACACATACAAGTTTCCTTTCTCCATCCCTTACTTAATGATCTCTAACTTTCCTGTCCTCAACATCGATCTGGTGTTCTTTGTCCCCATGCCGAATGGGTATCCTGTCCCAATCGGAAGGGCTGCTGCCTATTCGGTTTCCCTGGGTGTTCCTACCATTTCCATCGCCGAGGTCTCGTCATCCCTACTACCTGACATGATATCCGCCCCAGCGAGCAAAGTCCCGTAGTTACCAAGAAACATATCATTGAATTGTGCCAATATTTTGAGGTTGATTGATGTGGTTTCCCCTTGCCTTCCTAAATAGTGTTTTTATCATGACAACGTCCCTCAATGTGGCCACCCCTTTTGGCGATCAAATGTCTTTGCTGCCCCCTCTCTGAGGGACAGACTACACTGTCTTCTACCCTTAGATCTAACTGACATGGGTGACCCAAACAAGCATTGCTCCGGACAGTACATCTTTTGGGGTCATCGTAGTTCGTCATGTCAAGGTGGTTGTCCATGAGGAGGGAGAGTTTTGAAGATAAGTAGAATGATAGAGCGCACTAATACTATTTGGTAGATTTCACGACCTCCGGCTATATCATAAGAATATTCATATAATTCTTATACACTATGATTATTAGAGTGATTTTAAATAGATGCGTAAAGGAATTCTATTATTATTAACGTGGGTCTTATAGCCCAGAAGAAGCCCAGGCCTTATAGTGCCTGGGCTTCTTAAGATTTCTTTTTAACACTGAGAGACTAAGGGGAATTTTTTTATCCCTTACTGCTCATTTCCTTCCTAACAATCACAGACATTACAGTCGGCAACTTGAAAATCTTTCTAAGCTCATTACTTTTTCCCATGAGTTGCTTCTCTGGTTGTAGAAATAGATGATGTCTGTAGTTTTATTGAGATTGTGTAAATGTTTTATGTAGCGTGTGTTGAAGACTATTTAAGAAGTCCCAGCACTAAAAACATTGAAATATTTATAATTAACAACACCAACATTTCAGTTTGACTGCCACCAGTGCAAATGAAAATCAATTTAATTATGAAGAGTAAAAGCCTTGAAAAACTCGAGTTTAGTGAATATCTATTATCGATTATAATATTGAAATCTTTTTACGTAGTTGATAGTGTCGGCCGTTACATGGTGGAAACGAATCATCGTAGCGAAATGAAGAAACCAATTTGGTAAATTTCCACAATTTATGGAAATAAATTGTGGAAATTTACCAAGTTGATTTTTCCATTTCGCTACTTGAAATCTTTTTATTAATTTTTTCTTTAATATAATTTCTTTCCTTTTCTTTATCAGAAAGAAACCCGTTTGCATCACGCAAAAATTCTTAATTAGAGCGTCAAAGCAATAGAAGAGTACATTTCTTTCGTATACGACGAGAGAGAAAATAGAACAGTTAAAAGAGGTCATTATCAGTTAAGAAACAATGGCTCACATACCTATAAATAATTGCTTTCTTATTATATAGCCCCTGATGGAAGCTACACGGTAACTGGTTCCTCGGCAATCTTTTCGCAAAAATAAAGTCACGAAAATGACCAAATACCATTACGAGACAAAATAATGGTACGTTCCAGCTCCTCCGCAGCCACAGTGCGGTTGCATGTGTGCGCCTCGAAGCACGGAAGGGGTCTTGGCCTCCTCCGTCTGGATTTAGCCTCGGATTGCTCATTCCGGAGAAAAATGCACGGAAGATGGGGAAGGGGCTTGGGAGGGGGTAGAAGGAGGGGGCGAGTAATTAGGGACAAA
>WURS02038473.1:0-11341 GCA_011762765.2 Rhinocypha anisoptera
ACACACACACACTCGTACCCCTCCCGGGCAGATTCATCATGTATGCGGTTCGTATTTTGACTGACCACGTTTCTGAGCTCCGCTCTCTTCGATTCGCATTTCGACCGCGCGATCGAATGAAGTTCACCTTGCGGTATCGCAGTTTATTGTTACACTACGCACTTTCAAATGCGGCAGTATATCACTAATCGTGACTCGTGAAACGAAGAAGTAAATTATCAAACGATATATGTTCATTCTAAATACGCCGACTTTTAAGGAACATCCATCCCAAATGACTGCAGAAGCCTCGTGTGTGTGTGTGTGTGCTCACGGCATTAGAGGAGACATTCTCACTACAAACACGCGAATGGATATAGTAGGTTGGTAAACATGACTCCTCATACGAACGACAGTGCCAAAAGAATGAGAGTGTATCCTTAAAGCTATTCCCGCGGCGCGCAGCCGCCCGAGGCACCCTCGAGGGACGAGGGAAGTGTGAGGAGGAAGGGCGCCGAATTTCGTCGGGGTTGGGGAACGAAAAAGGGCACGTCGCTCTGGGATACACGCGCAGGAGGAGGCCTCCGATGACCTGTCACAATCATACCGAGGAAGAAGGAGGGGAGAAAGAGAAGAGATTTCTCACGATGGAGGGGGTTTTCGGGGGAGGGGGAGGGGCGGAAGGGGGGAAAGGAGATCGCTCCTTCTCCCCCTCTCTCGTCCGTCCGTCCGTCCGTCCATCTCGACCCGAATTTGATCGAGAGGGGTCGGTCATGAAATATTCACGAGGGAGAATTGCCCCGCTTGCCGAATGAATATCAACGGTCGAAGTAACAAGGCGATCGTGTCTCGGAATGGGGTGGACGACGACGTCGAAGGTGTACATTGCGGACGGATTTGACGACGATGGAAGAACTTGAAGGAGGGGGGGGAGAGGGGAAGACTCGAATTGGAAAACCAATAGGTCCCCCTCCGCAGTGAGAATGCGCTTCATGTTAAGACACACTTCGGCTTCTCACTCCCGGGATGAGTAAACGCCCCGGCGACAATGTTGCGTTCCCGCTGCGATTGTGGCGCCGCCCTCCACCGCTAGAGAAACGAAGCCTCGAGTGACTACTGGAGAAGGCGCGTATCCGGAGGTGGTGCGCCATATTGGAGGTCACCCACGCGAACGCGAGCGACAATAGGTCAATTGATGATTAATTGATTGGAGGGGAAATCCAAAAGGGTCACTAAATTTAGGTTTATTTGAATAGAGACTTAGATTAGATTGGCCACGTAACATCTAACTTGCATTCCTCTTCAAATTTGCATAATGCCCCCCCCTCCCTTATCGTTCTATCCAAAATCCCTATTCTCTCTCTTCCTACCCCTACCCTGCTTACCCAACATTCTACCCTCCATTACAGCTTTCAACAACCCATTGCCTCTGAAAACCCCCTCCATCTTCACCTATCCTGCCTTTTTTGGATCTCTCGCAGTAAACGCCTCTCCTCCCCTACCATCCTCAAAACTTCTCCTTACACAAACACCAAACAAAAACTGTCCAGACAAACAACCATCTTCAAAATTCTACTCCACATTAACTACAATGAAACAAATGGCACACAACATCACAACAATAGGCCAGCAATAGTCCAGACGTTACAAGTGTATATTAAAATGGGGATTTTCCCCACAATTTAAATTCAATACTGGCTTCGAAGAGCATTTTCAATTAGCCGTTAATCTTGGTATCTTACAAGTCCTAAAAGAGTAAAAATGCTATCACAACACGGACTGTGACGCTCTCTCTCTCTCTAATTTGTAAATTACTGCAAGCTCTTTAAATAATGAAGCTCTGCACCAAGGCGGAGTGCTGAAAACTTGTGACTCAAGGCTGCGAACCCATGTTCCTTATTCGGGTGGTGATGAAATCGGGAACTCTTAACTGAAATCCTTGAACACGTGAAAAAACCACAACAAAGCTATTCTTACTCCTCGTTTTATTGTAATCCAAAACAAATCTGACACCAGTGAGGATGACGGGAAAAAGGTTGCAAAAGGATTCGACAAAGAAAAAATGAAAAATAAGACTTTGACGCGATGTAAATAAACTTATCGATTCGTTACATTACTGACCAATTCGTAAATGAGCTCACGTGACACCCCGCTCCCAACATTTTATTGACTACGCCGGAGAACTTGGAATTTTTTGTTTCTGCCGCTGAAGATCTAACAATATGGAAGTCGTGAAGGAACTGAAAGCACCGAAGTAGAACGTTTTAGGGAACACAATGGCTAAGTCTTATGACAAATGCCAATGTCACATGATCGTAGTTGCCATCTCTTATCGTTTCGGTTCCCTCTCTCGGGTTTGGGCGCTAATGTTTGTTTGTTAACATAGGGAGATATATATAATTTTCCATTTTAAGCATGTCAATATAGAAGTTTATTAATATTAATATGTTATATTAATCTCCCTCCGCCGGTGTGAGGATAAGTGGCAGCACAGTTTGCCTCTCCTCCACTGTGTGAGTGAGAGGGTAAAGAAGGGAAGTAATGTTATAGAATCAGGTGAAATGTGGTGGAAACGACCCATAATCTAAGAAATAAGTTACAAAATTTGCAATTTCCACTTTAAAAAACATCTTCTTTACTCCGACATGTTTCGGTGCACTACACCATGTTCAAGTCCTTGAAAATGGTGTGGTGCACCGTAACATGAGGGAATAAAGAAGAAGTTTTTTAAAGTGGAAATTGCAAATTTTGTAACTTATTTATTAGAAAAGGGAAGTAAGGCCGGGAGGGGGGAGTAGGTGGTCCTAGCTCCACCCATCGTTCGTAGAGAGGGATCATTTCAACGCGGTTGGACGCGTATAAACGACTTCTAGAAGAATAAATAAATAATATTCAATTGAGTATTGGCAGTAAAGTGAAAACCCTGCTGGAAGGAACCGAATTAGGGAAGAACCCAAGCAAGGGTTAACCAGAGGATGGATTATGAGGAACGGGTTGAAAACGATGTAAGTGTTAGTACACAAGAAGTGATGGAAAGTCGACAGGATATCTTTGAGAACTGCGATTGGCAAACCAATCTTCGGATTGAAGAGTTACAATGACGATCTATCAAGGCAGCCGTCGAGTACCTTCCAAACCAGTTGTTCCTCCTTTATATAACAGGATTTAATACTTTCTGAGAAGAACCAATGAAGTGGTGCTCCAAACACTCATCGAAAGAGGACCTTGTAATAATATTATACTTACAGGAATAGGGCACATAATTAAATTTATAAGGCACATATTGATACATTATTTTAGTAAAAACTGAATCTCAAAACAACTAAGGACGGTAACAACTAGACAATCCAAGAATGATGAATGAGATACAATAATGGAGAATGTAATAAGAGTTAGTGGAGTTTTTCGAGATTGATATAAAATGTCATTTTTTTGCTTGTGCAATTAGATATAAATAAGATCACAGACTCGGAGATAATAGTTAGGGTAGCTAGTGTACATATGTATTATAGCTACCATTTCTTTATAATTAGATGTGATTTTGTTCTGTTCCCGTATGACCTGTGTTTTATTTTGTCTATGAAATGTGTGCGTCCATGTGAATCATATCCAATATGCGCATGCAAGAATGCATGACTGGTGATGGCTCACTCACCCCCTGCCACACGCCCTTGTGGTGGCATTCAGGGTGTTACCTAGATGTAGATATTGTATGCATGTGTGAAGAAATTGGTTTGTCACGCGATAGTTTGGTGGGCCACTACCAACCAATCTTAGAATTGATAACTACAATTGAAGAGCCATGTAAATAATACGGAGAAATTCTACATAGTCTTCCATTTCTCTATAATCATACACTAATATGAGACCGAGTTGGTGGGAAAATGCGGTACACCACACTGATTTCCATATTATTCGCAAAGAAATAGACACCTTCGAGAGTTAAAATAAAATTATATCATCCATGATGCGTTGGTAGGTATTGTTTTAATTTTTACCAAAAATAGCACCAAGTTAACGCAACGATTTTTTTTCCTAAAATACATGCTAATTTAAATTCTTTCGTTCGTATTACTCCCCTATTTGTTATAACTGAAACTAGAGGATATGGAAGTAGTCTGTCCACAAAGAGAAGCCATAATGAGACAGAGAGAGCGATAGGATTCTCTCCCTGTGAAAATTTCCATATAATATTATCAACTTTTCAAACCCAAAGTGTCATTAGTTACCTGGGGCTGATAATGAATTTTCTCTAACCTGAAATTAACAAGCGCGTTCAAGGGATGTGTGTTAGTCCTCAATCGTATACTTTTGCCTCCAACCATTTCGTACATACTATATGACTTTCCTCGCTTCCGCAGCGATTACATTTTTATAATCATTTAAATTTTCCGCAAAATCGAAAGATTAATTGATGCTTCCCTATTTGCAACCAGATAGGAAGAGATAGGAACAATGTTTCAGTGTCACATAGCGGCTTCAGACACAAGATGTTCATTAGGAGCTTTCTTAGCATAACAAATTAAATATTTTGCGGAATGAGAACATAGTTCATACCTTGGTCGGCAAGATAAAATTTCATAGAAAAGAAAATTTTCGGATGAATAACCTCCATCCAATCAAGTAATTTGCAACAGTAGTATGTAAACCGATTACTGGATAAAATCTTTTATTCTTGATGTGCTTATTTAATTTGTCCCATTAATCTTTTCAGGTATATAAAGGTAATTATCCTAGAGTAAAGTGTATCAATTGTAAATAGTCTAATCGTTTTAATGTCGGTCATAATAATGTCAATAATTATTCACATATTTACTGAGGTTTCTGATTGACGTCATAAATTACTCTAAATCCGGGTTCGAGTAAACGTAAGCGAGTGAACGTAAGCGATCAAAAATGGGCGCAACCAATCAGTAACCAGGGATCCTTCACATGACCTCGTCCCTCCTCGCTTCGTCGAAGATGGCCTAGGTTCATCTCTGACGCGATAAACGTGCCAACGTCATCACTTTGGGCCAAACGAGTGAGCAGTGAAGAAGAATCAACATCAAGAGAGAGAACACGCGAGATGGCGAATCTCTCTCGGGGATATGTCGATATACGTACTCACCATAGGATTTATAAAGGAGAATCATCCCTGAATCTATAACTTTAAATGTTATAGATATATGCGAATAGGAACTTTTATTTCCCTCCTGAATTTAGTTCTGTGTTTGCCGTGTGGGCGGCGCAGAAGTGCTATCCGCACGCGCCTATCAGCCTGCATGAGTAAATTTATGTCTGACGTCTGCGCGCGGTTTCGCTTCGATCCGCCTGAAACGAGTGTATGTAAACTCGGTTTAAGGCATTATTTTGACGATTCATAATACTTTTATTTCATGAGCATTCTAATGTCATTTAGCGTTTAAATACCAACAGTTTGCTTTACGGTCAGTTCCGGTTTCCGGTTCCGGTTTCACGAATAAGTTTTCGCGAGCTATGATCAACGCTTACGGTAAAGCAACTCTCCCGTCCGTAGCGGTTCGATTTAGATCATGATTCTTGCGACCTGCGCAGCGATGGGGGCATAGCGATTGCACGTTATCAAAACATTCATTTTTCAACTTCTGTGAGAGAGAATAGAATTTCCAGTCAATAACAAGGTCATAAATAAGTAATTATGAGACCCTCTGTAAACAACTGAAGGTCTTTGGGTACTAACTTTGTATGCGACATAAATTTGTTTGGTTAGGTGCAAACTAGGTAGGAAAAGTTCAAGCTAAGTTAAGAACAAAATTCGCTGAGATGGTCGTCACTTAGTATAATTCCATGATAAACAATTTTAGTTTCGATAAATTGTACATATCCATAAACAAATTTTTACCGTACTCAATCGGTTTAAACGATAATTGTCATCGTCGTATGATGTTATCGGCGATGATTATCATGAAAACGAGGTAGAGTATTGTTAAATTTGTTAGTAGAGATATAAAACTTATTAAAACTAACATTGGTCTAATTTAAGCAATAACATTTAAGCAACCTTTCTAAATAGAAACAAAACTCGCTCGGTATGATTTGTATCAATCTAAAAATTCCCACTTTTTTGTAGTAAACTACCCTGTACAGCTGGTTTAAGAAAGACCGTTTCTTTTTTTACAATTTCATCAATGAATATTTTAGGTTCGACTTTATTGCGGAAATTTCGTTGTGTTATTTCATGGTCTCGTGCTTTTCTTCCATTCGGGTCAAAGTTTCAAATTAAAACAATCAATCTGTTCATCAATTACATGCTTTTTAAAAAAAAATTGCCTTGCCGTGTACCTTGACCCATTTTTATCTCCTTCCACTTTGAAAAAATTAAGTTAAGCCAAATAACACTTTTAGAGACATTTACTTCTGAATTTTAACTCTCCTAAATGATAACCATGTTTTTCCTTATGCTCCTATTCTCTAGCTATTGATTCTATGATTCTAGAGATTCATTCATAAAAATAACTTGTTAATACACGCAAAAGTTTTGAATTATTTGGAAATTTTCTTGAAGGCTGGACGTAGAGCATAAAAATAAGAAACCTCCAGATAATGTTTAACAAATGCCAAAATAAAAGCAAAATTAATATAGAAAAAATACTGTGTAATTACACATTAGATCTCCCTATTAGAACAATTAAAATCATATTGAATTTGATGACAAAAAAATTTTGACTATGGTGCTAGGTCACAAATATTACATGCTTATAGCTCAAACATACAATTAACGGAAACTGATGTCCTCTAAACGAGTTTATAATATTATATAAAGGGAGGAATCCTGAGAAATCTGTTTCTTAGGTACCTACCAATATATTAGACTTTTCAAGGGAAGTGGCCTTTATTGTTCACAGTTTACCCATTTTTTATCGGCCACTTATTAGTTGGTTCTGTAAAAATATTCCACTGTTAACATTCGCTCACTCATATTCTCTGCCCTCCGCATTCTGCAATAATAGATGATTTCTTTTTGTTAATTACAAAAGTTCTATAACAATAAATGACGACACAAACAAGAATAATTATATTATTCAGACCTAATTATCTTCGGAGGTTTTAGCTGGCAATAAATCAACTCCAGTCGAAGTACGAAACAGAAGGCACAATTTATTGAGCAACTGAGATACTCTTGTCAGTCGAATTCCAACGCTTCACAAATATCATTCATTTATCGAGCGTAAGAAGTTGCTCGCTAACCCCCATCTCATTTCTTTCCAGCCTTGCTCCCCCACATCAGGTTTTTAGAAAAGCTTTTGATGGTCAACAGTTTACTTACCGAGTTAAACGTAAAGTGCAAATGAACGATAGTCATTAAGACCCAAAACCTTCCAGATAATGTCTTATGTAGGTTAACGTTAACAATCTTCAACAGAACTGCTACTGGATTCATGTAATCAACTGTAATCAATCAGTAGGGCACAATATAAATAATTGAAATCTAAACAATGAATAACATTACACTTGGCACTAAATTCTTAGATCTATGTGTTCAGCAAACTAGTATCTTGAAAATTCATATTTATCTCATTTCAGTGTAATAAGTAGGTATGTACTTCATTATTTAGTGTCTTTAGAGGCAATAAAGCATTTATTTTTCCTCGTCATCCTTGTACTGATTACTTTTCTTGGGTCAATTAATGATACACCAAGATTAATGATTTCATAAAAAGTTATCTTATTTGGTATACCATAAAAACAAGGTGCATTTCCTTATTTATTAAGTAAATTTTATGACTTTTTCTGATTCATGTTTTCAATATTGCTATTTTAGTTTCTATCAAACTATTTCATTTTACTAAATAAATTCACTCTTATAAAAAAAGTTACCAACATACGATGAAATAATCCATGGAAAATCGACGTAACATTAAAAACGAATGGGTAAAATTGACTAAAAAAGTACTTTTCAACTATATTCAACATTTCCACGTACTGTAACTGCAAAAACATTTCTAGTTCATTCCAAATCAGCTGAATAGCTGCACAAAATCGATATATTTCAAATTCGAAAGCTATAACTTATCTAATGATTTTGACCTTAGCATATCTTTCTCCATCTCTCCCTATAAAATGTTCTCAATTCCATATTTTTATCATCTCTATAATTTAATTGTAATTAAAAATATTTGCAGTAAAATATGTATTCAGGATTAATATATTTGCATAATATACTGTACGTATTACATCAATTACAAACCTGGAAGTGGTATTTAAATGCCCGTACGTATTTTCAACATACACAATCAAAGCCTGTATTATCGAAGTTTTATTTTATTTTTAGTTTTAACTTTTGTTCGTTTGATCAGTATCATTTTAATAAAAGAAGTTATATGTTTGTAAAACTATATTTCTATTACGGAATTCCCCCTGGAGACAGGCATTTATCCGCGGAGCATTTTAAGTAAAATGTACCGATAAATTTTCCCGCACACGATCACTTCACGGAGCAAGCAGTTACATAAAAAAAGACTGTCACTTTTCCAACGGAGAGAAATAATTATTCACGGCTCGAATGCGGACGATCCTCTCTCGCCCTTTTTTATCTCTCTCTCTCTCTTATTTTACGAATGGCACTAATTACATGCAGCAGTGCAGCGGATTGGGGGAGAAAAAGAGGCAACGAAATCAAATTCCGTCGGTGATCGATGGTCACATCCGGTGCTCCCTCCCTTACACACACACACAAACCCACTCTCTCTCTCTCTTTTTTATCCCTCTCTCTCTCTCTCTCTCTCTCCCTCCTTCAATCTCCAAATCCTCTTCCCTTGCCTGAACGGGCTAACGCAAGCACGTGCCGAACGTACGAATATTTTTTTCCTCCAGTAATAAAGTTACTCCTGGCGTTCATTTGCATCTATATATATCGCCACCCACTCTAGTTTACATAAAGGTGACTTTAAAAAATAAGGATGAGTCGTAGAGAACTTGATTTATTCTTCCTATAATTTTCCCTCAGATCATGATAATTCCGCCCTCGCACTTCTATGTAAAGTACCTAAATTTTGCCATTACCTTTCCTACCACCACATCTCTCTCTCTCTCTCTCTCTCTTAACCCTTGAAATGCACGTATGTGTTTATATATGGGAACATAGTTTTTGGTATCAGCTTTATTTCTCTTTCACAAGAGATTTCATTTATTTCTCCTTCATTAAAGACATTTCAGCACTGGAGAAACGTTTACAATCTAAAGAAAAAGGCAATTCTATACTAAATCAAACCTGAAGATTAAAGTTCCATAAAATTAAATAAAAACAAAGAAAACCTACCTATTTATACCCTTTAAAAAAGCATTTCTATTTTTTAATATATTTCGTAGTCAAGAAGAGAAACTTAGTCTATTCTAAGTCCTCTAATATACATCGAGATATCGCTAAATAGGATAAATTCTTACTAACGGTTCCTCTATAAGAAAAAAAATGAAAAGTCGACTTCAGGATTATGTGTAGGCATGATGCAGATGAAGAAGACGGGGTACATAATAAACCCAGTTTTTCTAGTAAGAAAAAATTTGGATGTCGCCTAAAATTCTAAAAGTCTAACGCCTAAAAAAGTAAAAAAAAATAAAGAACACGTTACAAAGATAACCTGATTAATACGCATATTTCTATGAATAAAAAATCCTGTGAAAATTCCATGGTCAGTAATTATTGAGAACGTCCAAGAGATATTAAAGCATACAATTCTAAGATCTTGTATTTATTCTATTACCTACGATGCATCTCATATCATAACAGAATGAAACTTTCAATGCAATAAAAATTCATTCACATTAAGAAAAACTAGATTTATTACAGACGATAACTTCTCAATATTTATATTTAGGCCCTAGAACTGCTCAATTGAAAGAAGTAAATACGAAAATCAAATTATTTTGTTACTTTTTGCCCAAGCATCTCAAGGATAGCTAGTATTCGCTGCATCATAATATATCAAACTCAAAGTTTTTTATCATAGACTAGGATGAAGGTCAGTTTAAATGCAGCTTATCTAGTCTATAAAATGATTACAATTAGACTAGGGGGATTAATCTCTTTTCTTAATAAATGTAAGGAAATGTTTTCCACTCACTTCCGTTAATCATAAAAAACAAATAATGAATATTTAATAAACTATTGTCTATAGACAATATCCGGAGTTTGAAACTTATATTCTCCAGAAGAATTATAATTCTTGTCAAATTACACATGAGAAACCGACAATCGCAAAGATTTAAGGCTTCATAAATAGTTTTCAAGCATTTATTTACTGTCTAAAGACATCTTCTTTTCGGATGATTGTATGCCTAAACCGACTTAACACATCTACGTATTGAGAATCAAAATTAACCAATAACGTGAACCTAAAAAAAGTTTGTTCAAATACAAATTTATTTCAGAGAATATTAGCTACTTTTAACATACGACAAAACTTCTGAACGAATATATATTAATCGTAAATGGTCTGTATCGTAGGTTCCACTGAAAAAATCTACAAGGCCTTTTTAATTACTATATAAAAATTAATTTTTGTAAATCTTTCATATTGGAGTAAACTTTGTTTGTCATACGTCTTGATGGTATTCGATCGGCGGATTCTTCCCGTTTAATTCTGGCCTATCCATATTCACGTCAATCTTCTTTCAAGTAATATTCCATTGCACAACTTACTGATTCCAGATTAAAACTGTCCTCTCCAGCCAATTCTCTTGTGCACCCTGACTCCACCCCCACCCTCGCTGCCCTTTTCAGTCACTCTTTTATCACGCCTGTGCCCCCCGTCATTTTGACCTGTGACCACCTCTGGTCACGCATGCCTGCGCACGTTCTCGTCTGGGGCCGCGGACACGAGTCCTCCGTCCCTCTGAGGGAGATAAATCCCTCCTCCATTAAACTTAAAATATACGATTTATATTGTTTCACAACTAATAACGCGTCATTTTGTCTTCACAACTAAAACGATTTATAAAAAAAACACATAGCGTTCTCAGAGGACAAAAGTGTTCATTCATTTCCTTTATTCCCACCTTCACCGGTGATTTTTTTTAGTGCACCCTGAAGCATTATTTTTTCCTTCCCCTATAATCTTTCATTTTTTCCCTTTTCTCTCTCTGTCTGTCTCTCGGTGCACCTCTCCCTTTGCTCCCTCGATATCAATGAGCGGGGTCCGTTTATTTATTTCCCTGTTGCTCGGGGTACAGCTTTGGCGGAGGATCGTGCGGAAGCATAACCGCTTGCGGAGCGACTTTTATGCGACGGCAATTAACTGCACCCAGCGGCATGATGAATGATTGCACGTAATGGGGGAGTGGCTAGGGCGAGGAGGGGAGGGGGGGGGACGTGATCGCGGCATGGGGGGGGGAGGATGGGGGG
>WURS02038494.1:0-11340 GCA_011762765.2 Rhinocypha anisoptera
GAGAGAGAGAGAGAGAGAGAGAGAGAGAGAGAGAGAGAGAGAGAGAGAGAGAGAGAGAGAGAGAGAGAGAAAGTCAGTGACTCGGATTGGTGAGTGAGTAAGTGAGAGTAAAAGAAAGAGAAATAGAAAAGACCTAAAGCTTTGAATTGCTAAAACTTCTTGCAAGAATTATTAGTAAGAAAGTCAAAAAAGAAATATATAAAAAGTCCATGTTATATCATGAGTTCTGTGATGATAATGAAATTAAAATGAAAGAATGAAAGATAAATAAAGTAAAAACAAGTGAGAAAGAGAGGTCAAACACCTCTTGAAACAAATCGATTGAGATGAGATGAGATGAGATGTTATAGTTCTTTGGAACTTGTCATTTTTCACTTTTGGATAGGAACAAATTTGCACTATTTGTCGTCAATCGAACTTGAGCGACATGTCACGTTCACTACTGAAGATGGATCAAGTAAGACCAGAGAGAGAGAGAGAGAGAGAGAGAGAGAGAGAGAGAAAGAATGAACGTGAGAGGGAAAGTAAGTAAGAGAGTGAGAAAGAGAAAAAAAGAATGAGAGAGAGAGAGTGAGAGAGAGAGAGTGAGTTAGAGAGTAAAAGAAAAAGAGAGAAAGATAGGGAGAGAATTAAAGAGAGAGAGAAAGAGAGAGAGAGAGAGAGAGAGAGAGTTAGTCTAATGCCTGCCATTTTTGAAAAAACAGTGTGCTAAGAGAATCTTTTGTATGTTTCGATTCTCTCTCTCCCCCTTTCACTCTCTCTCTCTCTCTCTCTCTCTTTCTCTCTCTCTCTCTCTCTCTCTCTCTATTACTCTCTCTCTTTAATTCTCTCCCCCTCTTTCTCTTTTTTCTTTTACTCTCTAACTGTCTCTCTCTCTCTCTCTCTCTCTCTCTCCCTCTCTGACTATGTATGTGCCGGTCTCTTTTTCTTCCTCGGTAAACAAAATCAAATAATTAAATTACATTTTTCTTTTCTTTTTATTCTCGACTTTTTATCCTTTTTCTTCATCTTTATTGATTCTATCTTTGTCTGTGTGTTCTGTGCAAAGAGAGTTTTAAAATAGGCTTCTTAGGATGTGTGTATGACCTTTCTCTCTCTCTCTCTCTCTCTCTCTCTCTCTCTTTCTCTCTCTCTTACTCTCTCACTTTCTCTCTCTCTCTTTTTTCTTTCACTCTCTCTCTCTCTCTCTATCTCACTCTCTCTTTCTCTTTCACTCACTCTCTCTCTCTCTCTCTCTCTCTCTCTCTCTCTCTCTCTCTCTAGTTGCATAAAAACCCAAATGTATATAAGCCATAAAATTCAAATGTGTTCTACGTGACAAAATCTCAATCTCTCTCTCTCTCTTCTCATCTTTTCTCTTACTCTTTATGGTCTTATCGTTTTTTCTTCTTTTTCTTAAGATTTAAATTGATGTCGTGATTTTGAAGAAAATCACTTGATAGACAGATAATGGAAGAAAAAAGAAAGAGAGAGAGAGGAAAGAGATAATAATAACGAAAATTCAAAGATTTATTCGTCATTTTAAGCTTTAAATAATTTTTAAAAAAATTTCTTAGAAAAAGATTTAATCTGATTAAAAAAATATTAAAAGATAGAGAATCGTTTTAATTTTATTCTTCTACTTTTTCTTGGGTTCATTTATTTATTCATTTATTGTCAAAGTTAAAAAGACCGCATTCTTGATAAGTTGAAAATTCTGAGAAATAGAGTGAAAAATAAATAGATAGCTAGAGAGAGAGAGAGAGAGAGAGAGTGAAAAATTTTTTTTTATGTATCACCTATGATGATAGTTGACATGTTCTTTATGGTGTATATGTTTTGTTCTCTCTCTCTCTCAAGCTCTCTTTCTCTCTCTCTCTATCTCTCTTTTCCACTTTTTCTCTTTTCTCTCCCTCTCCCTCTCTTTCTCACTCTTCTTTTTACTTTTGATGTTCTTGGGGAATCCCGAAAATCGTTGATGGTGTAATCACTGGAATAGGGATTCTCTCTAACCCTCTTTCTCTCTCTCTCCCTTTCATTCTCATTCTATTGATCGACACGACAAATCCCTTGGCATCATCATCATCCAATGACGATGACGACAACGTTGCTGTGTGGCATTTTGAGAGGAGAACAATCAGCTTTCTCTCCCTCTCTCTCTCTCTCTCTCTCTCTCTCTCTCTGTTACTCTCATTTTGGTCAGTTTCTCTCTCTCTCTCTCCCTCACTCACTTTTTCTCTCTCTTTCACTCTTTTCTTCTTTTTTTACTCACTGACTCGATCGCGCGGTGCGAGTCTCGATGACTGATCACTTGACTGCGAGTCAATCGTTGGAATGTCTCGCCCATCTCGAACCTCGCTCTCTTTTCTCTCTCTCTCTCTCTCTCTCTCTCTCTTTCTCTCTCTCTCTTTCTCTCTCTCTCTCTTTCTTTCTCTCTTTCTCGCATCGATTGCACTCTCAGTCGATTGATTCCGTGGACCTCGGCTCACACACATAGAGCAAAGCAGACAGGACAGGATACTAAAAAATAAAAGAGAGAGAGAGAGCACGAAAGGCACAGTTGTGACTGACATCTCGTCCCAAGGCCTAGTGTCTTTTATTTTTTGTCTCTCTCTCTCTCTCTCTCTCTCTCTCTCTCTCTCTCTTTCTCACCCATTTTGGCTCATGGTGTTGTGAGCGCAAAGGCTATATTGGAAGCCAAGCCGGTGCCTGAGTTCCATTTCGCCGCCATTTCTCTTTTATTCTTTATTTCTCTCTCTCTCTCTCTCTCACTTACTTGCACTCGGTGTATGGCAACATTGTCGCAAGTATCTAGTCAGCGTGATAATGTGTGAGGCAGTCAAGTTTTTCTTTTTCTTCTCTCCACTGACGATCAACAAGGAAAACAAGTAAAACGAGCGAGTCTTGAGTCAAACCAATCACAAAACAGTCATCATCATCATCATCATAGTGTGCTCATCACCAATGCAATCTCAAGTCTAACTCTCACACTTATCTCTTTCTATATATTTATATATATATATTCTACTATAGCTTTGATGATGATCATGATGATGATAATAATATGATGAATAAGCACACACATTTTAAGATTTTTGAGATGCTTTTGGTGCAGTGTATAATTTGTGTAGATTGCATATATGTATATATAAATTGAACCTGTGTTGTCACAGTAAAATTATCCTAATTTAAAAGTTTGCAAAAATTTTCCTTGATGATGAAACGGTGTTGCTATAATAATAATAATTCACTTCTGCTTTTTTTCGTTCACATGCAAACACACTTTACTATACCAGAGTTCGATGGAGATAAAATAAATATAATTTCGAAACTTTGAAATCAAATTGAAGAACTTGTTTGTGTTGGTGTTGTTAGCTGAGTTAAATAATACTAGTCATTCCTGTAGAAATAGTGAAGAACAACTCAAGATATCGATGATAGTGAAGAACAACTCAAGATATCGATGATAGTGAAGAACAACTCAGGGTATTGATGATAGAGAAGGACAACTTAATGGTATTGATGTTGTAACAAAGTTTAAAACGACAAAGAGATAAAGAGAGGGAGGGTGAGAGAGAGAGAGAGAGAGAGAGAGAGAGAGAGAGAAAGAGAGACTGAAACCTCCCATTTAGAGTCTGCGCATGCGTTTAGTTATGGTTTTTGTGACATTGTTAACGTTTTTCTTTGTTGACACGTCACAACACATTTTAATGGTAGTTAGATTAAGTTTATATTTTTCACAAACTCAAACTAGAAGATAAATTTTGGTTAAGCTAGGTTTTAGATTCTTATTCTAGATTTTTATTCTTGGATCTACGATAGATAAAAGAAAGATAGTGTGAGAATAAAAATGAGATCGAAAAAATGTTAAACCGTAGTTTGTTGGAGTGATGCCGAGGCAAAGATGAAGCTTGAGTCAACAAGATTCTCTCTCTCTCTCTCTCTCTCTCTCTCTTTCTTTCTCTCTCTCTCTTTCTTTCTCTCTCTCTCTCTCTCTCTCTCTTTCTCTCGTGTGATGTCATGTTTCATCTAACTCCAACTCGGACTTTTTAGCTTGCTTTCTCTCTCATTTGTGAATTGTCAACATGGCCAATTGGAATTGCGAAGCAATGAGAGAGAGAGAGAAAGAGAGAGAGAGAGAGAGAGAGAGAACTCACGAGTCTTTTTTCGTTGAGTAACAAGATTAGAGGGACAGTGAAAGCTTGGAACGAAGGGGGGAAAACGAAAAAGGCTTTCCCATCTCTCCCCCTCTAGGAGTAGATTGATAGATGGTGATAGTGAAGAGAGAGAGAGAGAGATAAAGATAGAGATAGAGAGAAGAGAAAAAAAGAGATGTTAGAAAGAAAATAGAAAAAGAACAAAATAGAAATAGAAATAGAAAGTGAATGAGTGAGCAAAAGGCAATTAACTGAGGAAACGAGAGTGATGGTCAGTCTTGGGAAAGAGATAGAGAGAGAAGGAAAAAATAGATGAAACAGATTGAGAAAGAGAGAGAGTAAAAATAAGACATCACAAACAACAGTGAAAAGTGAAAGGAGAGTGAAAGAGAAAAGACTCAAAACGAAAGAAAAAAGAATGAGAAAATAAAGTAAAAGAGAAAAATTTAAAACGACACACAAAAGTAAAGAGAGAGAGAGAGAGAGAGAGAGAGAGAGAGAGAGATAGCCAAAGGGAAAAGAGAAAGATGAGAGAGAGAGAAATGAGAGTAAAAGAAAGAAAAGGTTCGATCGATTGCGATGGGCAAGTAGAAGACCCAAAGAGAGAGAGAGAGAGAGAGAGAGAGAGAGAGAGGCAAAATGCGATCGATTGAGCACTTTGACTGAGTGTGTGTCATCGATGGCTCTCTAATGGACCGGAGATGGAACCCAACCATAGAGTGTGTGTGTGTGCCACCACTCTCCCAGACCAACCCTCTGCTTTCTCTCTCTCTCTCTCTCTCTCCTTCACTTTGGGCCACTTTGATTAACAACAGACTCACTGAGAGTGAGATAGAGATTCAAAAAGAATGAATCAGGAAAGATTGATTCAACAAAATTTTAGTGTCTCATAACTCGATGACTTCTCTCTCTCTCTCTCTCTCTATTTTTCTTGTTTGCTTGTTCATTGTGTATTGATATATATAGCGCATATTTTTGACTTTCAACACAAGAGTGAGTGCAAAGCAATCTAAAAGCTTACGGTGTGATGACGATAGAATCCGATGGAGTGAAATGGGGGGTAGTAAGTCAAATCGAGTTGGTAAAGTTGGTTACATTTTCCAAAAACATTGTTCTTTCTCTTTCTATCTCTCTCTCACTATGTTCTTTTTACTCTCTTTTACCTCTCTTACAATCATACATACATAAAAGCACAGATTGATATCGAATTTATGTTAAACATGCACTACTCGACTGGAGAACTCTCTTTCTCTCTCTCTCCCTCTCTTTTTGGTTTGTTTCGGTTGATAACCAAGTACAAGTGAGTGTTCCATGGCAATCGGAGACAAAGTGCCGGTCAATTGAACTAAACTCAACTCTCCACTCAAGACTACACACATTTATTTCAATCAATCAACGTATGGTGGTCATCTCATGATGATCTCAAAATGTTCTCTATTTGTTTATTTTTTTCAAAAATTTTAAATCAAAATATAATTTAGTTAATCTAATTTAATATTTAAAATGTTATAATCTGTATAAATAGTCTGACAAACCAAAAAAGTTTTAGATCTAGACATTCTGATTTCTACTTTTGATGATGTCTATCTCGCTGGTTGTTATATCAATAACTCTTGATTTGGAGTACCCACTTTTGCTCTTCATTTTCTTCCAATCAAAATGCAGAAAGATAGATAGATAGATAGAGAGAGAGAGAGAGAGAGAGAGAGAGAGAGAGAGGGAGAGAGAAGCACTCAACTTTCTGTTGATTGACTCGTGTTGTACTACTTCTTGATTCTCTTCGTTTCTTTTTATATTCTCTCTCTCTCTCTTTGGTGCAGTACTTACGGCAGTACCCCAAAACACATTGCTGTCTCTCTTCCCCCTCTCTCACTAACTCACTCACTTTCTCTCTCTCTCTCTCTCTCTCTCTGACCAATGCAAGCACCAAAGTAGTTGCCACTAGATTGAGTCTCCAAAATGAACGAGCTCCCCACCAAACCGTTCATTGGCTCTGTCTGACTAACTACCTGTGTTTCTTCAGTAGTTTTCTATTCTCTCTCTCTCTCTCTCTCTCTCTCTCTCTCTGTGCTTTAATGCGCCAATTACCTTCGCTCTCTCGCCCACACACACTTTTCTTCCTCAATTGCCCGCGTAATTTCTATCAATAGCCACCCGTTCTCTCGGGCTCTTTGGTTTCTCTCTCTCTCTCTCTCTCTCTCTCTCTCTCTCTCTTTCTCTCCCCCTCTTTCTCTCAATCACTCAGTGGCAGAATGAAAATGAGAAAAACAGAGAAAAAAGAAAAGAAATAGAATGATATTGAGATTGGAGAGAAATGAGTGAGAGAGAGAGAAAGACCACTTAAAATTTGTAACAATTTTATTATTATTATTATGATTTTGATAATTTCTGAAACGAAAATGGGTAGAAGAGAATCAGAAGGGTAGAGAGGGGTTTTGGTGAGTAAGAGTGAGAGAGAGAGAGAGTCCTCTCTCAATAACGGTGGTGACATTTGGATGGGTGCTAATAGCACACTAGCGGGCAGATTCAATCGACTGGCAAAAGGCAAAACGACAAAGTGAGAGAGAGAGAGAAAAAACGAAATAGTGAGAGAGAAAGAGAGTGAATGAGTTAGTGAAAGCGCAAAGAATGGAGGGTTGAGAGAATTGGGTAGAGTAACGTTGAATTAATTCCAAATTAGAAAGAAATGAGGAGAGAAATTGAGAGTGGGAGAGAGAGAAACATAGAGAGAGAGAGAGAGAGAGAGAGAGAGTAGGTGGGTGCGACTTGGTTTTCCCGAAAAAAGGGGTGCTTTGAGAAGGGTGGAGAGATGGAGGGTAGCATGGCATTGTCAACATCTGGCTCCATGCTATGAGAGAGAGAGAGAGAGAGAGTCAAAGAGTAAGTCGTAAGATAGGGAGAAAGAGAGAAGGCCAATTGAATTGAACCGACTAAGGGATTTTCTCTCTTTCTCTCTCTTACCCTCTCTTCTGGTTCAACAATTTCAACGACAGTTGACGACCAAAAAGTCAAAAAGGGGGAGGAAAAGTCACCACACACACCCCCTCAAACCAGCCCAAAAGCCATCAGCATCACATACACACATTTACAAAGAAAATGGGGGAGAGAGAGAATTACTTTTTTGAGCATCATCGGATGCGTTTGGTGTGTGTGTGTGAAAGAGGGGGGAGTAGAGAAGAGAAAAGTAGAGACCCAGAAGAGTCTCCAAATCGAGATGATAGCTTTTGAGAAGTGAGTGAGTGAGTGAGTGAAATCAACGAATGATGATGAGGAGGAGGAAGAGAAAAGCAAGAGATGGGATGAAGGGCGGCTAGAGTGGCTAAATTACAACCTCAAAACAGAATATGAGAGAAAGAGAGGGAAAGAAAGCAAGAGAGAGAGAGAGAATTGAGAAACAACCATTTCTCGAATTGATGGTGGGTAGGGTAGTGAATAGAAGAAAACACAACCAAAACTTGAAACCGTATGGCGGAGAGTATGATAGAGAAAGAGAAAGAGAGAGAGAGAGTGAGACGGAAAAGATATCCAAAAGTGAGGATTGATTTGAAACTATGTTTCCTACTATAGTGGAACCGAATCAAATGACATGTCGTTTGTGAATAATATAAAAGTGGACCATCATCATTAATCAATTTCCGGTGGCAGTATTATTATAATTTATATATATATCCTTGGTCACCACTAAAAAATCAATATCAATGTGAATAATAAATTATATATTGAACAGAGAAGCAAAATTTTAAAAAAAACTTTTCAAAACTATATTAGACTTTTAAGTTGTACTGTTTTTGCATGTTTTACTAGAAAAACTACCCACTTAAAATTGCCATCTGGTAGCGCTCAACTGAGTTTTTGAAATTTTTTGCATGTTTTTTCCTTCTCAACATAGCGTAAAAAAAGTAGAATTTTTTGATACAAGTTTTTAGTGTGTATTAGTTTTGTTTATTTTAAAATTTGATTTGTTTAAAAAAATTATTAATTAACTTTAATGCAATTTTATGTAAAAATAATCAAAGAATTACTTAACTTTTCTATAAATTTTGCGAATTTATAGATATCTCTCTGATCACTGAAATAAAAATATGTACGCGTGTGGGTGCAAAAAAAGAAAAAAATATGGAAAAGTTTGGAACAACCTTCTTTAATTTCCTACTTTATGCTTCGTGGAATAAAAGCAAAAAAAAGAAATTTGATTACAAGATTAGAAAGAGAAAGAGAGAGAGAGAGAGAGAGAGAGAGAGAGAGAAATGCTACTGGGAATGTGTGTGATACCCCTTTTGTGACTGAATTTTGATTTAAGAATTTGCTCTTGCATTCTCGCTCTCTCTCTCTCTCTCTCTCTCTCTCTTCTAATTTCTCTATTTCACTTATATTTACAAACTTAGTCTCCACTTTTAATATTGCTCTAAGGCTTGTTCTTCTTTTCTCTCCCACTTTCTCTGTCTCACTTCCACTCTCTCTCTCTCTCTCTCTCTCTCTCTCTCTCAGTATCAACATCAAGCAAGAACCGATCCGCATATACACACATACGCTAAACAAGACACAATTTGACTTTTTCCGTAGAAATTTCCATCAGTACTCGTAACATCCTCAGGGAGAGAGATTGAGAAGGGGTAGTTGTGCCTAAAATGAGTGGGAGAGAATGAGAGAGAGAGAAATAGAGAGAGAGAGAGAGAGAGAGAGAGGGAGGGAAAGATGACTGTGCCGTTGGCTTGGTTCAGTTAAATTAGATTAGACTGAAGAAAGAAGCTCACTCGGTTCGTTTCGCTTGGGCTTGCCCTCTCTCTCTCTCTCTCTCTCTCTCTCTCTCTCTATTACACGCCATCAGTATTTGGAGAGTAGAGCAAAACAATGTACGTCGTTTGCAATGTGGCATGCTCAATCAGAGGATGTCTGTGCCCAAAAGTCAGTCAAGTGTACTTTGCATCTTTTTTCTCTCTCTCACTCTCTCTCTCTCTCTCTCTCTCTCTTTCTCTTACTTTCACTCACTCACTTGCGTAATCAAAGCATCAAAGAGAGAGAGAACCCTCGCGGTACAAGATTCAAATTGGCTTCCTTCTCTGCCGGCATCGTGCCGCATCTTCTCTCTCTCTCTAATCAAGTTAACTCAAGTCTTGAGACTTTCTTACACTCTACATTTCTTTTTTAGTTTTATTTTTTACACTATGCGTGTGTGTGTATGTGTGTGTTGGAGGTTGAAATTCCTTCTCTCTTTCTCTCTCATTCATTTTGTACGTTTTTCCCTTCGTTTTTTGTTACTGAGAGACAAGAAAGGCGGAATGGGATGAAAACAAAGATGTAACCCCATGGAACGTGCCTTCTTTTTGGGATTGTTTTGTCTTTCTCTCTCCCTTTTTTCTCTCTCATTTCTTTGACTTTCTCTCTCTTTCTCTTAAATTTGTTGAATTGAGAACATTGTGTTCCAACATAGACATAGACAAAAAACAAGCCAAGTAGAGCGTGAGCTTAAGTCTCATCTCTCTCTCTCTCTCTCTCTCTCTCTCTCTCTCTCTCTCTCTTGTTCCATACCATCATCATCATTGTCGTGTTCGTCATCATCAGTGCAAACAAGCTAGCTTGAAAGTAGCAATTTAGAGACATTCGTCAAATACACAAAGAGAGAAAGAGAGAGAGAGAGAAAGGATAGATAGATAGATTGAGTGAGATAGTGAAAGAGAACGAGAGAAAGAGAGAGAGAGAGAGAGAGTAAAACAGCAAAAAAACAGCACGCCTTTCTAATTAAAATTTACAAATAAAGTTAAGGAAAAAATAAAGAGAAATATTCTAGATTGAGAGCGGGAAAGAGAGAGAGAGAGAGAGAGTAAGAGAGAGAGATTCCATGAAGTCTTGTGATGATGACTAATAAGCTTGATTTAGATGGAATCGTGTGATATTGCTACGATAAAGCATCAGAACAAAGTGAATAAGAGAGAGAGAGAGAGAGAGAGAGAGAGAGAGTTTACAGATGCAATCAAATTGTCGTAAATGCATTCTTTTGTTGAATGTTAATTACAAGCTTTACTTTGTTTTCAAAGTGTTTTTCCCCTTTTTTCTCTCTAATTCAATTTAAAATTCACTCAACCAAAATAAACACTAGTTTGATCTATACTCTTCAATCTATATATATAAATTTTGAACTTTAAAAAAAAGTTCCACCCTTAGCTCGTGTATATACAAAATCGAGATTAAAAGTTAAAAATAATTTTGTTTTTAAACCAATACAAATAATACGCTTTGAGAAAACAGATTAAACCTTTTTAAACAAAGTCAACTAATCAACAATTGCATTTCACGAGCCGGGCGCAGTCAACTCGCGCCTATTGCTTTAGGCGTAATTAACAAAGCTTTGTTAATTAAGTCTTTATCATTTAAAAATCTAGATCATTTATTAAAATAAGAAATAACTCTGAAACTTAAAAGACGTGTCTTCGCCACGCCTTTTTAGTATCTCGTACAGTATACTGTGTACGTTCAAGAATAATAAAATTATTAATTTTTCAGTTAAAAAATGCATTTTTCAAAATTGTCAACAAAGTAAACCAGATAGGTTTACTTGGGTCTTGTGTCTGGGTAAATAGTACTTGGGTTTAATTGAGTTAATATTGACTAAAGTATTCAATAGGCGCGAGTTGACTGCGCCCGGCTCGTGAAATGCAATTGTTGATTAGTTGACTTTGTTTAAAAAGGTTTAATCTGTTTTCTCAAAGCGTATTATTTGTATTGGTTTAAAAACAAAATTATTTTTAACTTTTAATCTCGATTTTGTATATACACGAGCTAAGGGTGGAACTTTTTTTTAAAGTTCAAAATTATTTCTAACTTTTAAGCTTTGTATTATTATAACTGTGAAATACAATTATAATTTAGATGGACTTGATTACGAGAGAGAGAGAGAGAGAGATCTTGTGAGATGTAAACAACGACAACAAAATCAAAAAATTATTCACTATATACTCTAAATCGAGAGTGTATTCTTGCAAAACAAGGAGTACAATATATTCTGTGAAAGTCCTAACTAATTGTTTGGTAGATCATTCTCACCCAAACTTGAAACTAAGTTTAATAACTCAATTTTTAATGATTTTAAACTGATTTATCATTATAGAAAGTTTAACCACATTGAGTAGAACCACCAAACAGAATATCATTGAAATCATCAATGTTACTTCGAATCAAATTGAATGAGAATCCGAATAGTTATGCC
>WURS02038505.1:0-11340 GCA_011762765.2 Rhinocypha anisoptera
GTCACTCTTCTCGTAAGTAAAGGGTCGGTGGGTCGTGAGGCCCTCGGGAGGGAGGTGCGGGCTCGTGTATGGAAGGGTTCACCCCCTAAGGGGTGAGGGTGGGGGGGGGAGAGAGAGTAGGAATTGCGTGGGAGTTTGAGGAAAAAAGATTCAGCGGCTGAGTATAGGGTGGTGCGATAAGGAAGGTCGAATGGTGGAAGGAGAGGATATATATAGAGATTGGGAAGCAGGAGAGGAATGTTTTTTTTTACGAGCAGGACAACGAGAGAGACATATATATAGAGAGAGAGAGGTGATGGGACGGAATGAAATGGTAAAAGAGAGAGAGAGAGGGAGGTGTTGAGGAGATGGAGGGAAGGAGGGAGGATAAGAAGGGGATCGGTGGACGACGAGAGAGAGAGATAAAAACTAGGAGGGACGGACGCATGCGATGTCGTAAATAAGGAACGAGTGAAATGCAAACTAATCTCACTTAATTCCGAACGAGGACGCCTCCGTCTCTGCCCGGGGGACACACGAGCATTCGGATGGAGAGCAGGCGATGAGGATTGGATGCCGTCCTTCTGATGCTGGTTTATATCGCAATCTCCAAGGACAACATTGTCTGGATTTTTGATTCGCCCTCTGCGTGAACATAGGGATATAAAAGACTATAGATATACACCGTATATATATGTATATATATATATAGTCTTTTATTATTATTCTCCTTATCGTCGCTGACGAAGGCAGGTCCTCCTGCCGAAACGAACGAACTAATCTTGTGTGTCCTTTTTTTGTCTCCTTTTTCTATCTAAGTATTTATGTATGTGTAGGTGAATTGCCCTCTGCCGCCTCCAAGATTTTCCAATTGCAACTATATATATATATATTCCCATGATTCCGGGTTCGATTCCCGGTCACGGCATATTTTTTTTTCGTGAAAAATATTATTCCCTTGTGTTCGTCTTTATATGTTTTCCTATCCTCTTTCCAAATTCCTATCCCATTTTATATATATATATCTTATTACTATTTTGTCTCTATGTAATTTATATAGTTCAGCTTTTTTGCTCCTGTCCTTGAAACGGTTATTGATTTTCGGTTCGATATTTGTAGAAGAAAATGTTAAAAGATTATTTGAATTTTTTTCTCCGTATATACTAAAACAATTTCAAATATTAGATAAATTAAAATTTTTAAAGTTCGATGACTTTCAGAACTTAAGACCAATTGATTATATAAATACGAATGGGGTGGGGTTTAGTTTTGTTGTGATATTAATTTTGATGAGGCCAGGAGGTAGGATGAGGTGGGATGTAGGCCAGGAGGAGAACACGATGTGAAGTTTAGTTTTTTGGCGGGGCGAGTTGTGGTGGTGGATTTTGGTCAATCTAGAGTGGGGGAGAGAATTGGCTATATCTTATGCCTGCTTAAGTATTACAAATAAATAAAATCAATATCACAAAAATTACAAAAATAAAATATTAACAAAAAGAAACATTTCACAAATAAACCAACTAAATGGCCAGGAATTTTTTATTGGATTCAATACCATATTTATTGTGGTAATTCATCAAACGCATACCATATTTCGTGTAATACCATGCCAAGTATATTAAACTCTTCTCACACGAATTGTAAATATAATAAATTCAGCAGTTTATTAATAAAAATTTCCTTGAAAATCCACAACTATTAAATGTGTTAGTGCTTGAATATTTCAATTAGCGTTTCACCATTAAAATTTGATGAACTTTATTTTCAAGATAACTTATATTTGGATTGAGGTTTGTAATTTAGTTTTGTTTGCCAAAAAATTCCAAAAGCTTAGGCCCTCAGCAAGAATCATTTTTTGGCCTATAATTTTACAATAACTGTTGTTGTCTATTACAAAATCAGTGTCATTGATTCTGAGACTGAACTTCAAGAACAAAATTTCGTATTTGATTTAGTTTAGAAATGACCTGAGCAAGTATATAACCATGTCAATATCTGCCTTGGCAACAGCGTTGAGCCATCCAAGCTTCTCAATAAGTTCATCAATCTTAAGTGAAAATCGCTGCAATTTCATTTCACCTTTGCAAAATAAATCTGAATGGACACTATAAACCTTTCATTAAATAATTAAATTTAATCTGACATGTGAACAACTAAATAATAAATACTTTATGATTATTATACATATATTAGAACATTATAATGACAGAACATGGATATTGTAAATATTATAGCAGTACATTTAGCAGTAGAAGATCATTCAGCAGTATCCACTACTTAAAAGTTCCTTCAATATATATTCAAATTCTATACTGTAATATATTATACAAATTTCAGTTCTGTTAATATTTTAGAATGTATTTTTTATCTTTAAATTAAATTGGTGAGATCTATGTGCAGGAAGTTTTGATATCAATGATGAGTTCAAGAAGCCTCAGCCGGCAAAAGAATTACTGCCGCTACACGACAATACGAAGAATGACAGAAATGAATAAGTCAACATCAAGAGGAATGAAAAACTACTTAGCGTTTACCTGAACTATTTCCTGTCAATGTCAGGGGGCGAGGCGAGGGTTCATAGAGAAGCGAGGAGGTTCATGGTAAAATGAAATCCATTTCTATCATAAATATGTTTATTCATTCTGTCTATGGGAGTGGCTTAGGCCCGGCATTCGCCTTCACGTGAAGGGAAAAACCCATAAAAAAAACCTTCACAGGCCGCCATGAAGTAATAAATAGATTTTTGCATATTCAAATTTACACATTCCATTAATATACACATTCACAAGAATTACATTAAATTCACAGTTAAACATTGAGGAATTCATAAATAAGTGGTTTGAACTATATTTGTGTGATGGATTGATTTCAGGTGTCTGCTATCGCAACGATGTATACACAACTACCTAAAAACCTCTTTAGAACGCTATCGCTACCCTCTACGATTTTCTGGTCACAAACACACACACACAATATCAAAATTCATTCAAACAGTTCATTCATACACCAACACCGTTAATAAGCTACTACTACTACCAAAATCACACACACACTTTCACACAAGCATACAAATTCTCATACACACACCCTATGCCTACCTAGTGAATCTGCTAAAGTAAATGCCGCTGAAATAATCCTAATTTCCTGCTACGTGTGTTCTAACCGAAATCCTGAAATTCACGAATCCTGGCCAGGACATTATCCCAACGCTTAAAACCTAACATGACGTACTGGAGTTTTGAGTGTTATGGATTGTGGACACTTAGGTAGTGTGGGTGATACACATGTGTGCATGTTGAAAATTCACAAAAAAAATTCAAAATTAACAACATAAGCCTCAAAATTATATGATCACAGCTTTAAAAACATGCACAAAGGTGAATCGTTCACATTCGAAAATATTTCCAGTATGCTGCTCCTCTTCTTCCACCTTCCCCTCTCACAGGCTCCTTCAATTACTCAGGCCTGAAAGCAAAGTATCACATTAGAGACTATTTGGCGAAAATAATGAAAATAACTTATATAATTAGATACTTTAAACTAGTTATGGGTCGATTCTAAACTTTTAGGGAATCCGATTCTCTCATTTTGATTCCAATGAAATCGATTCCTAGAAAAATATCATTCAATCACAGTCAACCACGTAAAAAGATATTACTCTGTTTTAATAATCGTGAATTGTACACCACAACGTAAGCTTAACACAGCAAAGACTACTCCAAACTTTTATGAGTCTGAATTTGCTTATGTTGTGGCGTATTATTTATCGTAAACCTAACTTTGATGTGAATATCGTGATAAAATACGTGGAAGTAAACTAGTAAACGGGCAGTAACTTTTTCTATTGAATTACGCAATATCAAATGGAATTATTATAAATTTATATAAATACTGATATTCTTCTATATTCTGTTGATGTTTGCCGAAAATTTTTCGTTTCGTATCGTAAAAACGAATTAATACTTCCGCCGGGAAACAAATATGTCTATAACGTATTTTCAAGATGCAACTTTAAAAAAAGAAGAATAAAGAAAAATACAAAATCTTGAATATATAGTCAACGGATAAAGAGCCTATAGTTCGAATATGACCTATGATTTTTTCATTATGCATTGATAATGGAGAGGGAAGATTGATGACGGCAAGGTAAAATGTTGGAGACAAAGCAGTTTCTTCACTCTCCTTATAAAGCTCATGAAATTCTTGATCAAAAGATATTTCTGATGAAATTATAAAGCATATGTAGATAAAGTTTTTAGTAGTGTCGCATAGCATTGTATAAATGAAATCTCTACATAAGAATAAAACATCAAAGATTACACTGTGGGAAATTGCCATTACAAACCCTACAAATTGATACTGAAAGAAAATAAAAACTTCAATATTTGTAATTCGTTGAATAAAATATATTTTTCAAATATAATTTTCAAATATATTTTTCAAATATAATATAATTGATTTTTTTTCCGCATGACATATTTTCTTTTTCCATTGAAATATATGCATCCAAGCAGTTACTATGCATTCGTAGTAGTAGTATTTTTTTTTATAGGGTGCTTCGACGGCTATGGTCATTTCGCACCTCTTCAATACATAGAAAAACCAAACTGGACAAACACAACATCCATACCCTGAGCGGGATTCGAACCCGCGACCTTTGGGTTAGCCGGCGAGCACGCTACTCACCAGGCTAACCAGGTCGGCTAATTGCGATCTTATTCGAAGCATTATACCAGTGGTAAAAGCCTTATATATAGATACTCTTCTCAGAGCAAAAATATATATTAACATATAAAACTAGGAATAGTATTAAAAAGTAATAGGGTTATATCCTACCTTGATCCCTTGGTAGCTGCGTCCCCGGTGTGTCTCCAGCCCCTCTGCAGACTCTTCTTTCTTCTTCTGCATCACTAATCTTCTTCCCCTGCTGCCTCCTTCTCCGATGATTCTTCTGTTCTGCTCCTCACCATTTGTTGTCATTGTCCTGAGTTCCCCATCGTTCTGTTGCATAGTTATCACATGACTCGTGGATTGGAGAATTCTTTCTCCTCCAGTCTTTAAAACTCCATTGACCTTCCAGTGGCACTTAAGGTTTCTTCGTAATCCTTGGTTAATAGAAATGGAATGCTGTTAACAAGAAGAAAACATCACAATTTAGCATAGTTAGAAGGTGTCATTGCATATCATACTTACTCTATAACATTTTGTAAATGAATACAAATTACTATATTCATAAAGGTAATAATACTTGGTAAAAAAGTCTTACATTAAGATTTTTAAAATATACCAGATATTTTCGAAACAAATTCTTTCGGAACTGTATACAATACACATCATGAGTTATAAGATGGTATAAGTTAAAATATCACATTACACATACAAAATATTATATAACACTGTGATAAATGTCGATCGTGAATCTTGATGAAAGTATACAAATCGATGTTGATAGAATTTAAACGCATAATTCGTTAATTAATAAGAAATTAATGCATTGAAATTGATTGAATTAAAAATCCAGAAACAATTTTCAGAATAGTCAAACGGTAGAATTCGTGTCAGAATTATTGAAAAGTGGAAGATAATCAGTTATGGTACTTCTTCTGGAACAGGAATTATGGTTTTGTTTAACAGTATGGCAGTGTGATACGAATTATTACTCAGGGAAACTAATAATGCCTGTGAAATCGTTATGTCAATTTTACATAGATTAAATAGTGACGCCATAAAAGAACATCAAAGTTCTCCCGGGACCACTTCATCGCCTTTGTAAAATTGTTGTATGTTTATTTATTAATGTACAAGACCCTAAAAACGACGATCTAATAGAAAACTTGGAAAGAACATCGTCTAATACCAGTTTTATTACGGTAAGTTCATGATTGAAAATATTACCGGAATTGGAATAGATGTTTTCACTTTTTGAAGTATTCGATTCCGGTTCTTGGCCTGGAATCAAAGAATCGAGTCGACCCATCGCTAATTGAAACATTTCCATCATCTGCACCATGCTACAGCACTTATGGCTTACACCATTTTGATTTATGTGCATTCACAGGGTGTAATAATTTTATAACAATCTTTTTAGGAATGAACTGTGAGGGCAAATATTTAAAAGACACTTCTGCTATTGTAGAAGAATTACTATGAGACTTACTACTACTTACTTTCCTCAGTGTATAATTTAGTACATTAGTTTAAATAATAAATATTTTTAAAAATGAGCGAACTTAAAAAAGGAATGAATTTTTAAAAATTGACTCATTATTTCACATTAGAATAACATAGAATGGATTGTCCTTAATGTCCTGTTCCTGGCTAATCATAGAAAGTATAAGGACTGGTATCACCAACCTCATTTTGATCCACAATAATTTTATTGCTTTCAAATTCTTAGTTGACGAACATAGCCCTCACGTATCTAACCAACAAATCATCTTAGTTTAAGAATGCCGATCAACTTACGGGTAATTGTGGAACGTAAATGTGTTCATTAGTAGAAAATCCGATGACAGATTGTTGATTTACATTATGTGACCATAGCAACGAATAAGAAATTTGTAGTTATAAATAAACACACTAGTTTGGAGTGCATATAAAATATTTTAAACTGACAGGTAACATTTATACCTGCGTCGAACTAGATATTTTTGGCCAATGCGATTGGTGTAAATTAAATAGTGCACATAAAGATAAGTACATAAATAACAGTAAATAAAAAATCGGCTGGGAGAAATTCATCCCCTTTGTAAAATCAGTGTATATTAAATTATTCTAACTGTACACTATGTCCTATACAAGACTGGAATAAAAGACGACCGAGGCAAAATTTGGAATAAAAACACCTCGTCTTATAGTCGTGTTACTGCGGTAAGTTCATTATTGGAAATATTAACGGAATTGGAATAGATTTTTTACTTTCTGAAGTACTCGATTCAAGTTCTTGGCCTGGAATCAAAGAATCGAGTCGACCCATCGCTAATTGAAACCTTTCCAGTACTACAGTTACAGCACTTACCACTTGCATCATTTTGGTGGATGTGCATTAACAGGGAGTACAGATTTTACCGCCAACCTTTCACTGATCTCCTATGCTTGAGTGTGTTAGTGCTTGGGCATGGATTATTATTGAAAACTATTGGTAACAAAATTTATTTCACATGTACTTTATGTTGTGTTAGATTGTTTGAAGTTTGAAGCAATTTTTTTTAGGAAAGAGAAAAATTTTAAAAAAAGAGAAGATAATTTAGATAAGAATATGATCTACTTATGACCATATTTTTGCTCTACGATGGCAACCCCGTCTTGATAAAGAAAGTCTGAAACAAGTAAACATTGGTATGAATGATTGGTGTAAATATTTTTCCAGATTCCGATTGGTCCCGAGACACGAACCTAACCCTCTACCAAAACATAACCATGACCCTTTCCCAAAACACGGCCATTACCCATAATATGATGATGTGACTTAGTAAAACCTAGAGAAATTCAAAATCCTCAATGCATAGTCAAAGGATAAAGAAACAAATAGTAATTCTTGAACTATGATTTTTAATTACGAATTTTCCTATGCATGATATTTTTCTGTATTTTTTATTTAGTTGGAGTTAGTAATATTATTTTTGTTAAATGAATTTTGAGGTTTGGGTTCTTGTCTTTTGCAGGAAAATCGCGAGTGTAAGCCATACAACATGGAAGATGCTTATAAATATATAAGTAGTCACAAGATAAGTATTTCCAAAGATAAAAATTATAATGCTTAACTTCCACATAACTCCTAAATTGGAAAGTTTGATTATACCCAAAATGACAGCCACCAAGTGAAAGTAGATTAAGACGTAACTAGCAGGTTTGAAGTTACCCTGGGATCTAAGCTAGGAGATGGCTCGGCACCAATCTTTTACAATCTGGCCCTTGAACACATGACTGTAGCCCTAAAACCAATCTTCCAAATAAATCGAAACAGATTGCATGGTGTGCAAATATATGAATATTACGATCTACAATACGTTTCCTCCAATCATAAATGGAAGCCTTTGAACCTAGTCGATCCAAGATGAGCCTTATGGTATATGAATGTAAAACCAAGTTCATAATACGAAGTAGAAAGCAACTAGATGGGAATGGAGGTAATATCACCATTGGGAACCATAATGTAGAAGCTAACTTGTGCTCAAATGCTTCCTTGGATTGTAAGGAAATAATTAAACGAATTGGTGAATCAAACTGTAATAATTGCATTCCCCTCCCCTTTTTAAGTCTAGGAAAGTGTACACAGAAACAAATGTCCAACCCTTATGTCCACGGTCTTGTCATAGGAAAGTTAAACATGGATTTGGGCCACAAACTCTGGGTAACTACTGGATGCTACAGATTATCCACACACAAGGCCAAGGAATATGGAGAATCAATAGAAACGATGAAATGAAGGTATTAAAGGAAATATAACATGTATAAAGCACATATTCCGGCGAAGTGTTCACGTACGTAAGAAAAGAATAACTTGGAATAAGGAACTGGACAGAACATTCAAGAGGCTGAGATGAATGGAGACGAAAGATTTATGAGGGAAAGGGAATTTGGAGACGAAGAAGATTGTGGAGGCCTGTTGGAGATGAAGAAGAAATTTGACTATTGTTAATAAACAGCTTGTGGCACTCCGGACCACAAAATAGATCTAATAAAAATAGTAAGAGCGCTCTTAGGACATGTCTATACATGTACCTACATGGCTAAAAAGAGAATTGTGCTGGTGTACTACTACAATCCTTTTTTTGTGTGGGCAAATACTTAAAAGTCACCTGCTTTTTTGTGGAAGAATTATTAATAAGACATACTAAGAATTACCTTCCTCAGGATATAATTTAGTACTTTAATTTAAATAATTAAAAATTTTTAAAAAATGAGTGAACTTAAAAAATGAATGATTAAAAAAAATTACATTTAATTTTACATTAAAAATACATAAGAGTTAATTATCCTAAAATGTTCTGTTCCTGGCTAATCATAGTAAGGCCTGGTTTCACCAACCTAATTTTGATAGACAATCATTTGATTGGTGTCAAATTCTTGATTTACTATCATAGCCCTCACGTATCTTACCAACAAATCATCTTAGTTTAAGAATGCCGATCAACTAAAGAGTAATTGTGGAAAGTAAATGTTTTCAAATCGTCATTGTTTCATCATGCCGAAAATTCGATGACAGATTGTTGATTTCTATTACGTGGTCATAGCAAATAATATTTATAATTCGTTGAATTAAAATTTTTTTAATTTTTAATAAAAAAACACATTTGGTATAGTATAAAATTTGGGGAATTCTTGTCAAAATTATATTAAAGCATAGGTACCTCATTTATGGTATTTTCCCGTACCAGGTGCTGAGGGATCAGTGTGTTTTGGAATTGTAAGACAAGAATGCATGCATGCTACATGCACTCTAATTTGAAGTTATTAGACCGGTGTAAAAACCCTTATAAATAGTAACTCTTCTATGAACAAAAATATATAAGTATATGAATCTGTGTAAGTAATAGGATTATATTATACCTTCACTGGTAGCCGCACACCGGTGTGTCTCCAGCCCCTCTGCATACTCTTCTGTCTTCTTCTGCATCACTTATCTCCTTCACCTGCTGCCTCCTCTGCTATCATTCTTCTGTTCCGCACCTCCTCATTTGTTGTAATTGTCCTGAGTTCCCCATCTTTTAGTTTAATAGACTTGCATTGTTATTAGTTCCCCATCTTTCTGCCCCATGACTCGTTGGTTGGAGAATTCTTCCTCCTCCAGCCATTCAAACCGCACTCAAGGTCGCTCTTAAATCCATAGAACAATGAAATACTGGGAAGAAGAAGAAAACAATGCAATTGAGCACAGTTTGCAGGTGTCATGGCAGTTCATTCTTCTTCTATAATCATTTCTACATGAATACTAATTAAATTTATAATAATTATATTAATACTTGGTAAGAAAAGTCATCCATTAAGATTTTTAAAAAATCTTAATGAAAGACTTACCTCCGTGGATATAGAGTAAATATATTAGTACCAATCCCTGATAATCCAATTATAACCTAATGATTGCTTCCTTTTAAATATTACAAGTCTCTTTAAATTGAAGAATATGAGTAATTCCAAGACCAAATTTTCAAAGATACAAAATGGGCATCATAAAAGAAGAACATATGTTTATGGTGTTTCTCAAAAGAGAACACAACCAGTCTAATCATACAGTGCGAATACAAGACAAGCATTTTGGTGTTAACCATTTACAAACCTTATTGTGTCCTGATGATTTTTTGCATGATGAAGACACTGCCCTCATGCGAGTGAATATTTTCTCTTAGATATCTTAAGGTCCAGCTCAAGTACTGCTGCTAACTAAAGTGATGTTATGGGGGGCCCCGAATATCTCTCCTTCTTCTTGTTCTGATCAAAATGACCTCTCATCCTTCCACCATTAGATTTATATATATTCTCCTACTTATCCATGTCAGAGTCGCAAGAAGTATCTTCACCATTCACTCACACACGTAGTTTGATGATCTAAAACAAGAGTTCCGGTTACAATATTAAAATTTAGAATGCTGGATCGATTTGTGGCCATTGGATGCAATGTAAATGGAATCTTAATCTCACTCCTACTAAAAGTAAGGTTTTTATTTTTTTTATGAATAATATACGCAAACTGAATCCGTAATTAATAGGAATAATGTAAATTACATCTAGAGCATTGAGTTATTGATTACAATTTCTGAATAACAATACAGAAAATATCTTCGCTTGAGTATGAAGAAATAATTCAGGTATTACATTTCTGAAATATAACGTTTCAAATAATGATATTAGCAGTTTTTAGTCTCACCTCTCCACCCTACTCAGCGAGGAAAACACCATTCCGGAAAACAGGAATTGTTTCGCCTCTTCTTTCATCAGTGATCACTTCCCAAGGTGAACACCGCCGGGTGGCTTTGGGAAAGAGCGGGTGAGTATATACAAAAAATAAAATAACAGCAATAATAAAATTAAGAAGGGCTACGAAAGCCTAACCTTAACGCGTAAATATGACCATAGTGGTCCAAAGCTAAACGCAATATTCGCGCGGCCTACGAATTTCGCGGCTTCTTTCTTCGATCTTCGTCTCTTCATCCGGGCGGTGGTGGTGTTGGGGGAGCTGTGAAAAGAGCGGATCAGTACATGCATAAAATATAAAAATAGCAATAATTAACCTAACCTTAGCGCATATGATATTCATGGCCATAAGGTCCCAAAGCTAAACGCTATATTCGCGCGGCCTACGAATTTCGCGGCTTCTTTCTTCGATCTTCGTCTCTTCATCCGGGCGGTGGTGGTGTTGGG
>WURS02038516.1:0-11340 GCA_011762765.2 Rhinocypha anisoptera
TCTCTCTCTCCCTCTCTCTCTCTCTCTCTCTCTCTCTCTCTCCCTCTCTCTCTCTCTCTCTCTCTCTCTCTCTCTCTTTTCTCAACGCTGATGTGTTTAGAGAGCTCTACTACTAAGGCATGCTTTGGTCTCTAATAGCATTTATATGTTGGTTCGAAGTGGAACGACCATTTTAAAGTTCCATTTGTCTCCCACTTGCTTGCTTGACTCTCTCTCTCTCTCTCTCTCTCTCTCTCTTCGGTAGTTTGTGGGGTGAGGTTTGGTGGTGTGGCAAATTGAGATCGATAAGTGAGTGTGGTGTGCAAGGATGCCTCTTTTGCCAGGTCGCAAGGTGCCACTAGAAGACCGTGGACTCCAGTGGACCAATCCACTCTTTTTCGCCGAGTTTCGACGCAAGTTCCTGACTCGAGTCTACTTTTTTCTCACCTTCCAGTGGTTTCTGGTATCAAGTATCTCCTTTATAAGTCCTTTTATGTAAGTTTTGCGTTCAAAGCCAAAAAAAGGAACATAACTTACACTAAAGAGAAACACGGTTACTATAGTTGAAGTTAGTTTGAGTTGAAATGCAAGTTTGTTTGCAGGTGTGGAAGGTTTAAAAATTTTCTGATACTTCTTCATTGAACAATGTTTTTAGTGACTAAAAATAATCACAAAAAGGAAAGGGTTATTATGAGGGTTATTACTTTTGAGTCACATGATTTATGGACAATTCCTAACACTAAAAATGACTACATATACAAACAGTTTAAGAGATAGCTATAATATATTACAGCCAAACAAGGTTAGTTTGATTGAGTTTCTAGTTCAAGTTAGTAAACTAAAATTATTGCTAATAAATTGTCAAATATTTAAAATGTTAAGATCTGGTTTGGATTATCAAGTTTCATAAATAGATCTTGACAAACCAGTGGAATTGATAATATAATTATTATTTTACAAACAATCCACAATTTTAAAAAATGATTTATAAAAAATCATTTTTTGTATAGATTGTACTACAATTTGGTTTGTCATGTAAAGTGATGTGAAGCAGAGAAGGGAGAAGGAGTGAGAGAGAGAGAGATGATGTGTGATTAGTGTTATCTCATGTTTTACACCATCGCAAACCGTGCTACAATCAGTAGCACGCACAATTAACCCCTATTGACATCTTCTTGTGGTTTGCGGTGGTAGATCGCACTATTTCGTGATTTCTCTCTCTCTCCATTCCCTGCTTTCTTGTACATTCTCTCCCACTTCTTTCTTTACTGGTTTAGTTTCAAACTAGTTAGAAGAACGAGGGTAGAAATCGTGAGAGAGAGAGAGAGAGAGAGAGAGAAGAAACTAATCGAGGAATCGTGTCGCGCCATTAGTCTTGTTGTCACACGATTCGATATGGCTCCAATGACTCTCTCTCTCTCTCTCTCTCTCTCTCTTTTGTTTCTACATTTAAAATATCTAGCCAAACGTGTGTGTGTAAAAGACAATTAAAATTGATCTTTATTATATGATCATGAAAAGTGAGACTACACCTTGGAAAAAATTGTGAGAAAATGACACAAAAAGAAGAGAAAGCGAATCCAAACGCTTCTACTTTTGATTTAAAACCAACTATGCATATCTTAACTTAGTCAGAACAGTGATTTCAATACGCTCATGCCCAGAAGCACGCTTGACAACTTGAAAGAAATATAAGTTGTGCGCATGCGTTGAAAAGAAAAATCAGTTATTCTTTGTGTTCATGCTTTTAGGGGACATACTTTAATTGCGTAAGCAAAATATTAGGATTTTTCTTAGCCCCTCCCCCGTATAGTGAACACTTTTTCTTACTAAAAAGCACTGTTCAATGAAGGAGTTTATGAAAAATTTCAACCCTCTCCCTTCCCCACATGATGTTTCTCTGTGTGAAGTTAGCTTTGCCCGCCTCTAGAATTTTAGTATAAGATTTTTTATTTTTGAAAAAACGTTGTTACTAAAAAACATAATTTTTAAATTAATTTTCGAGAATAAATGTTCTTTATGTAAAAATTTTTTTACTTATTCTTAACACGTGTTGTAAAGAGGAAAACACAAAATAATGTCACAAAACAACGCAAGCTAGCATGCGCATACTCTAAATGTGGCGAAACAGCGTTCAGCGCTTCTTTCTTTGTTCTCCAACTATTCAGTTGACTCATGAGGTAGCACCCTAATGAATCAAATCAAAATATTGAAAACTTTGTTTAAAATTTTAAAATCCAGATTTACAGAATATTTTCTAAGGTTACCTTATCTTTTATTTTCTCAGTAATTATACATATAATTGTAAAATAATAATAATATTATTATTATTATTTGCAGTATAAATACATTTAAACAAGATGAAATCTTAACCTGCATCTCATTTGGATCGTAAGTATAGTGATGCAATGTTTATTGTTGTGACAATTAATTGATGTACTAATAACCATATCGTTATGTTGAGTTCTCTTCTCGTTTTCGCCTATTTACTTCTGTGCCTCTACTCGTGCAACAACCTCGACTCACCCACCTCTAGTAAGGTCATGCAGATTATCTTTGTAAGTTGATCACCGGTCAATTAGGCATCACAGGAAAAAAACAACCATAAAAGAAAGTTTCTACTTTTTGATACAGTAAAACCTCAAACTCCAGAGATTTTGTTTTACAATAACGTCTGTAACAGTCGTTGTTTAAATGTAAATTTTAATAATGTGCATAATGTAAGGTAGATCTACATTTGTGCTTATCATGAACATGGAACTTTTACTGTACCTTTACGACAATTAACACTGATTTTGCGGAAGTTTGAAGGTAGACTGTAAAGAAACTTTCCGCAATTCTCTTATTAAGAGCACAGGGTTGACTTTTCCTGCGATTCCTAACGATAAATCTACTTTACTTCTCTCTCTCTCTCTTCTCTCACTCTTATTCTCTCTCTCCTTCACTCCTCTCACTCTTATTCTCTCTTTCCTTCACTCTTCTCATTCTTATTCTCTCTCTCTCACTCTTATTCTCTCTCCCTGAAGACGATCGCACTGTCAGTGTTCTTCGCAACGTCATCGGTGTTACCGAACAGTGAGAAGCACTATGTGTACGCACCTCGAATCATCACCGTGTGCTGCTTGATCAGTGCTCTTCTCTACCACTACAAACTGGTCAGTTGATCATTTTATTATATCTTTGTTATCTATTAGATTAGATTCTATCCTATTTTGAAACCTGATACCATAGTAGAAAACGTTAAGATTTTGTAAAATTGTAATTTTTTCAAAGAAATTAATTTAGGAATTCGTATGTGCCATTTCGATATTTCGTAAATTAACAATTTTTAAAATCACAAATTTGTAGGTTGAACTGATAAAGTGATTACAAAAATTTCGAATTATTTTGATAAATTTTACTAGTTAGCCTTCTTTAGCAATTATAGCGAGGAACAATTCAATGATCATCGATTGTGTGACTTTGATGACTTTCACCGTCACAACACATTTTAATTCTCGGAATTATTTTTGTAGCTCTAAAAATTTAACCAGAACAAGAAGATAAAAACAGATAGAGGGAAAAAGAAAGAAGTGAGAGGAAGAGTTTAAGAAAAAGAGATAGAAAAAAAGTAAAAGTGAGAGATGGCAATTAAAAGAGAGAGAGAGAGAGAGAGAGAGAGAGAGAAAGTATCAACCAAGCATGTCGTGTCTGTTGCCTTTGCCAGATTATGTGCCTCATATGACTTTTAATTAACCAAATTAATTAATTAGTCACGGATGGTTTATCATTTTTATCTCACCCCTTCTTTGCTTACAACGTTGTTATGAAGTGAAACCGAGAAAGTGAGAGAGAGAGAGAGAGAGAGAGAAATAAGAGTTACAGTTTGCCCTCATACTTATGCGTTGTTGTCTAAACAACGTATATTGTAATAATTTTATTAATGTCTTCTACTTTATTTCGACAACAACGTATAAGTATAAGTATATTCAGATAAAACTTTTAAAATCAATTCGGTAGATACAGTGTCTTCCATTGCGTTCTCAGAATAATGTAAACTTAGTAAATAAAGTAAATTTTTGGGAAAACTACCAACAAAAATATACAATTTCTTTTGTAGAATAGCAAAGTTGTTTGACTGATAACTCAATTTTTAATTGCAGCAAATCGATTTTATTTATAAATAAAATAATTTTGATAAATAATTAATATACGACTCTAAACGAAACCATCATTTTTTGCTTGAAAACTTTCTCATACAAATTACAAATTTAAAACTTGAGGTAACTTTTAAGTCTACTAACACAAATAAGTGAATGAGAAAGTTTTCTAACATAAAGTGTTTAGTTGAAATCATTTTCAAGTTTTCTTAGTATTTGAATAAACTCTGACCTAACGTGTGTTGAGTCGAATTCCTCAGTTCGAGTGTCACCTCCTCTCGGGAGTGTGCTTCATCTTCTACGTGCAACTGTTCATCACAGGATTGATCATGATGTGGGATCAACGAGATGGTATCATGGTAGAGGGTGGACTTGCCGGCATAATCACCTCTTCGATCATTATGCTCGTAAGTTTCTCTTACTCATTTATATGTCTCTCTTCTTTCTCATATCTCACCTTTATCTCTTTAACTACCTATCTATCTATCTACCTTTCTCTTGTTATGATTCACTTTTGCTCAGGTAAAATGTAAGAATGCCTCTGTGTTTGCTTTTACGGATTTCTAGATTAATTAACTAGTTTTGATTCAGTCGGATTAGCGCAAAGCCATGCAAACATACGCCAACATTAGATTAGAAGTCATAGAGCATAAAATATATGCAGTTAGCTCTCATACTGAGGAAAAGTTGGAGTGTTGTCAAAACAATGTGAAAGGCAGAAACAGTTTAAACTGACAGTCTGATGCAACAACAAAAGCTCTTATTACTACAGCTAATATTACATGCGTAAGAGTTAAATCATGTGAGTGTAAGAGTCTACTGTAGTGGCCAATTTTTGGTCACAAATCATCACCAAACATAGCCTATCAATTTAACTAAACCAATATTAAATTGAACTAATAAACTAGTCATTATTTTTTTCAATATTTATCTTAAGTTAAATAAACCAAACTTATTGCAGTATCTGGAATACGGCACAATGCAGTTGATCCTATGCAAGTTTGCACACTTCAAGTTGGAAGACTACGTGTACGGCACCACCCTCATCTACACCTTCTTCCTCATTCCCTACTACTACAAGGTTCCCACACAAGCTGTGTCTTAGACACCTCTTAGATATTTAACATCTTTATCTTTCTACTACTTTCACTCTGACAAAAAAAATTGAATCGCTTTGAAATATAAAGGTCGATTGGAAAAAAGCAAAACATTAAATTCATTCACTATTTCAACCCAACCGGACACTATTCTACTATTTCGAGTGCGTTTCAAAACATAAGCAACGGGTACAAGTCTAGTCTTCGAAGTCTATAATATTCTATATATCTTTCCTATATTAATGTCTATTATGGTCGTGGTTTTTTATCTTTTATTCTTAAACAATTTTTCATTTTCTGCCACACTTTTTGCCCATGCGCAGTTCAATTCGTATTCTTACTATATTCGAATCTTACTTTCTGTGTAGCACTTATTATTATTATTTCATTATTATACTTTTTGTTTCTTTTGAATATTTCAAATTTTTCTATCTCTTTCTCTATCTCATGTCTTGCTATCATTTTCTCACTCGCCCAACAAGATTGTTTTCATGCATCAATAAATTCATTTCACCAAAGGGTCATGACCCCTGTGACCCTAGTTTTTCTATGCATTATTGATCACATGCCCTTTCTCCCTTTCTCTTTTTCACTGTGCGTATGGGTTAGATTAAATTGATGATCCACACGATGTGATCTGATTGGGAAGTCACGATGATGGCGTGCCGAGCAAATCACTTCTAGCAGAACCAGAAAAGATTCGACAAATCGTTCGATTGGTTGAGCACAATCCTTTTCCCTCCATATTTACATTTATTCGAGATCAATAAGTTAGAGTGAGAGATAGGTTTGAGAGGTAAAGTGAAAGTGTGAGTTGCAATGAGAAAGAGAGAATGAGAATAAACAATTGAGGAGAGAGCGAGAGAGAGAGAGAGAGAGAGAAAGTAATCATATCCCCACTCCTCATCAAAGTGTTTTAATCTTATTATCTCTCTCTCATCAAGATGATTCGTTTTTAAGTTCAAAAGATGAACCTCATTCCATGTCATTTAATCACAAATTTCTTTGCCACATTTGAAATTTTGTATGTTGTTATACGTATAACTTTAATTCGAAAGAAGAAGAAGAAACCGAATTATAGTAAGTTTTTTGGTTTTATTATTTTTAGCGGAAAATTTTTAAACATATTTGAAAACTATTACTTTGCGTAGCCATAAAAATTTATTTAAAGAGTATTATCTTTAAGATATTTTCATTATAGTTTAATCCTTTAGCAGACAAAAAATTGCGTTAGTGTTTGGCTTAAATTGTATAAAAAGGGTATGAAAAATAATAAGCCAAACTTGAAAGTAACAAAGTTTAGTAAGTATAACTCAATTAAAATTTTTATAACTTTTCATTGCAATACATTAAACAGCTAAATTTTTAACTGGTTTTTTAAACTCAAGTATCTAATCATTTGTTATTAAAGTTATATATTATAGCAATGAATTAATTTTCCAGTGATTCTAAGTTTCATTTTGATTTTTGATATTTTGAATTTTAATCAAAATATGCTTTCAAGTAGTAGTTGTGTTTGATTGTCATATGGCCTACCCAATTTAAATAAGAATTCACAATTTCGCAAATTTCAAAGTACCGCCGCAATTTTGCGAATTTAAAATTCATGAAGGTTATTAAATTTACAAATTCTCGATTTTACGATGAAATTCGCAAAATCACGAATTTGTAAATTGAATAATTTTAGCCAATTTTAAATTCGCTAAATCACGAATTCCTATTTTTTAGTGTGTACCAATTGGACTGGTGTCTAATCAGAGAGAACAGTTTCAAGTGATGGTTGTTTCACGAGTTAGCCCAACTCACTAATGTGGTCCATTAGTGTGGCACAAAGTGGGTCAGTGTCCCTTGAATTGACTGGCTGGTTGGCCACTGTCACTTGGTCCATTCGGTCCAATTTGTCATCGGGACCAAGTTGGCCAGTCATCGTGGGCATCTGGTTTTTTGTTTGTGTGTGTGCGCGCTAGTCGCGAGCGCTTTAATTGAATTAAATTTAAAGACCCATCGGGTGCCGAGGCACATCGTCTGGTGCTAATGAAGTCGCCACAGAGAAGCCACCACCGGGCAACTTTGGGTGTGCCACCCGACCCGGTTGGCATCCACGGTCTGGGCTCTAATGAAATTGGGTCCGTCCATTTTGCTCCTTTCTCTCTCTCTCTCTCTCTCTCTCTCTCTCTCTCTCTCACTCTCTTTCCCTCTCTCTCTCTTCTCTCTCCTTCTCTCTCTCCTCTCTCTCTCCTTCTCTCTATTTCCCTCTCTCTCTCTCTCTTTCTTTTCTCTCTCTCTCTCTTCTCTCTCTCTCTCTTTCTTTTTTCTCTTTCTCTCTCTCTCTTTCTCTTCTCTCTCTTTTCTCTCTCTCTCTCTCTCTCTCTCTCTCTTTCACTCTCTCTCGCCTTTGTCTTGTAATCTCTCTCACTTTCTTTCATTCATTCTCTCTTTTTTCTATCCATTTCTCTCTCTCCCTTTTTACCCCCATTTAATGATGATGTCCATCATCAAGTTAACCCGGTCTGTAGGTCCCAAGAGGGGGAGAGAAAGAGGAGAGAGACACAAGGGTAAAACTTCTGTTCTTCGTGTCTGGTACAAACCTTTCATCATCATCATCAGCCATAAATAGCAACCCTCGGCCTCAGGCCACTCATTTCTCTCTGTTTCGACTTCTGAAGGTCACTCAATTAGTGTCTATTTCATCGTAATTGAAAGAGAGAAAGAGCTAGACTATTCAACATTTTTCACACGTAAAAAGTCATTTTGCGTCAAAACTAAATATCAACTGTTCTCCAAAATCAGATTAATAATAAATTAATAAATACTCACTGCATCAAGCACTGAGAGAGAGAGAGAGAGAGAGAGAAGTTGTGAATGTAAGTAGGAGAAATGGCACAAAATCCAATTTTGGGTCGAAATATCATGAGTGCAAAACAATTTTGGTGATTAATTTCTTTTTGGTTAGTTGTCTTTCGCGTTGTGCGAGTTTGAATGTGTCTTGCCGTGCACCAAAGTGAAACTTGACAATTGGTGTGTCCAAATGGTTAATCTTGTGTGTTGGCATTGATTGATCTAATCCATGTTATCCATTAAGCATTTTAGAAATTTATTAGACCAAAAGATAAGTGGGATTTAGAACATTTATTTAAATACAAAATGCGTTTTTTACTCTAAATAGTTTTCTCCATTAAAAAAGTTAGTGATAACTCAATAGTATCGATGATAGTAAGGAGCAACTCAACGGTATCGATGTTGAAGCAAAATCGAAGAAAAGACGTTTAGAGTATGCGCATACGCTTAATTGTGTTGCATCAACGTTGTTGATAAAGTTTTTCTTCGTTGACCCGTCACAACACGTTTTAGGTAACCTCTAGAAAAACTAAGTACAATTTTTGTTAAAGTCTGGCACGTTTTGCAACTTGTAGAAGTTGTCACGTTTTTTTCCATTTGTTTTTCTCTCTTTCCTCCTCTTTGTTTTCTCGCTTTACTTTTTCTTCTTTCATTATATTTTTTTAGTTTCCGGTTTGTCTATTTTTGTTTAGTTTCTATTTTTATTAGAATAAATTGATAATTTTCATTCCAATAACAAAAATTCTTTCTTCTTTTTTGCAAAATTCTCAAACATTTTTTATCTTCTACTTTCAATTTCTATTTATGCATCAGAGATTGCAAATGACGTTGATTTTAAATTCCAGCAAAAAGCCAACTTTGATTCATTCTATTGTGGTACGTATGGAAGATGAGTTTTATTCTTTAAAAATGATTGTGACAAAGAGGAATGAATCTGATTAAATAAAATCTAAATTATCATTCTTCACATATCTGATATGCAAAACTGAAGATGTCGCTGCGTTGTGTTTGTCTATCTGTTTGTCTGTGTATGTGTTTTGAAAGAGCGATGAGCTCGATGTAAAATGAGTATACAGTAGCGCCCCAGGGGCACGCATACAAAATAGAAAGGGAAATCTGTTGTGCGCATGCGTTGCTCTTTGTGTTGTGTATGCTTTTAGCAGCTCCCCGGTGTGTAGTGCGGGATCAGTGCTTCTGGGGCGCTACTGTAACTCGTTTTCAGTAGGCATTTTGTTTCACGTATTATGTGAACGATCGATATTTTTGTTAATTTCTAACCCTAATGTTTTGTAAAAATTTTTGGGGTAAGTTAGACTTGTTTACTTTATCAGAGTCAATAATCTAACTCGCATCAATAATTTTACAAAACATTAAAGTAAGAAATTAACAAAAATACTGATCATTCACATACGTGAAACGAAAAGCCCACTAAAATCGAGCTATAAAAATGAGCCACTAGTGGCTGCTATCACTGCATAGTGTAGTGACTTGTGAGAGTGGAAAGTGCTAGGAGTACATCAGTGATGGTGTGCTGATATGCTTCCGATTACTTTGAATCCTACATGCAGACACAACACAGTGGTAGTTGCAACACACATTGCGCCATGAGTCTTGATATGAACTTTGAAGGGGAGAGCCAGAGAATGTCCCGGCTAGACCGAATGGCCGAGCAGTTACTGAGCCGACAAGTCTCGCCAACTTCGTTCGATGCCAACGAGCGCTATGTCAGGTCGCTCAACTTGATCGTTGGTCTCTACGGCCAGATGGAATCGGAGAGATTGCAAGAGATACGTTGTCGAATTGACCAGTGCCGCGAGCAAATGGCCAGGATTGAGGGGGAACAAATTGAAGAGTTCACGCGTTGCATCAAGGAGGAACATCGCGAGATGTACGAAAAACTAGTGCAATCGGGTCAGTTCACCACCAACCGTGCTGGTATTCCCTTTCTCAACCTTCGTCAGGTGATACAGTTCATACGAGAACAACTTGAGATAAGTCAACGCAGCAAACAAAACGCTTTGCCTCTTGACTACGGTTCCACTTTACGCTCTACCCCACACAATAACAATAATAATAATTAAAAAAATTTTATTGGTAGATAAAATTGATTTGTATGATTCATTTTTTAAATGAAATTTAAGAATGTCAAAAAAATGCGTACATTAATCCAAATATTAATGACAAGTAAAGTCCAATTGAAACCGTTTCTGAGAAATTTCCAGATCCACTCAATCCATCCTTCTACTTTTTCTACGGTTTCGTCAATTTCTTTCTCATCATGTTGAGTCAAGTTTTGTTTGATCTGGTAGAGTCGCGTTTTTTCACTTTCTAACAAAGCGTAAAGTCGAACTGCTTCCTCTTCTATTTCGTTGTGACGAGTTGTAAAATCAAGTTGATTGGCCAGATCACGGATGACATCGATGTGAGTTTGCAAAGTTTGAATTCGATCCTTGACCGAATCAACACTCTCCTCGGCCAATTCGGTTCTCACCAAAGCTCGAGCTAGCTCAAACTCACGGCTTAAGCGCTCTTCCACTGACATCGCGACAAATAGGATTGTCTTCTGTAATGATGCATTGCACACTCAAATTCATGCTCTCATCTCTCTCTCATCTCTCTCTCTCTCTCTCTCTCTCTCTCAAGGCATGCGCATCGTTTAATTTTTCATGCGTGTTCTTGAAGCAAAACTGTAACTTCAACGAGCAATTATTCTCTATTCTCTAATTACTAGGCAAAACCCAAGTTGGGCACAACAAATAAAAAACGCGACGTTTTGCCTAGGCAAATAGCGTTTTGACGAGATTCGGGTTTTGACGGTAACAGATATATTTTGAGTAGATTTTGTCACTGTCAGTGATATGTTATATTGAATTAGCAATAACATTGCAATATTGCAATAACAATATTCACAATAGCTTTGGCTAAAAATAGAGCAGAGGCTTTGCGTTTCTATCGAGAACAGAGACCAATATATATGGTATCAATACCTTAACTGGTACTCTCTGGCTATACGTTTGCCTTCGGTTATCATATAATTTTGCATTTGTTTTGTTACACAACAAAAGTCACGGCACGTTTTATAACTATGAGAGATTATACCTCTTGAGCCTCTCTCTCTCTCTCTCTCTCTCTCTCTCTCTAAATAATGAACATTTTGTTTTAAAATATTTTAATTATAACACAGTATTCCATTTGGAACTTTTTGCTGTTCTAACTCAGTTTTTGTGAAAATATGAAAGAATGATGCCTACAGATGAGATATTAATCAATAAAAAGTTTCTGGGATT
>WURS02038526.1:0-11340 GCA_011762765.2 Rhinocypha anisoptera
TTCACTTCATTAAGGACCTCTTCCAGCTGCTCATATACCTCTTCTATCTCTTCGTCAGTATGGCTGGATGTTGGCATATATTATATATATATATATAGTATATATTTATATAAATATACTCCCTTTGTGGATCCCCGAAGAAAGGAATCCCCAAATTAAAGAGGCTGCTACATCTTAGGATTGTGCAAGTACAGTATATCATTCACTATGGACAAAAAATACTAACAACATTATTATAGCTAATCTAATATAGTTTTTATTTTATCTTCTGAATGTTTAAAAAAAACTATACTCCTAAATGTTATTTGGTGAAGTAATTCCAAATTTCACCTGCACTTACATGCTGCTGCATTGATGTAACAAAAAAACTAATTTCCACTCACGCAATTATGAAAATATGGCATGGTGAAATGAAAATGAATAAGTTCTTGATGAATTTGTCACTTTTTAATTATTCATGGCTTTTAGAAAATTTTGTGATAAAAATGATAATCTTTTACCTTCCTTCTATGAGAACTTATATATTCTTAAGAGTCTCCATAGTGAATTAGAGAAGAGTAATTAATTACTTCTGTTGGAAGTTTCAAAATCAGACAGTGCAAATTAGAATGAGTAAGGAAATATATGTTTTCCAGCTGTGAATTACATGCTGTATGTTGAGATGAAATTCTCAAGATATGAAGAATTTTGAAACCAACTGGTACCTCTTATCATCAGAGAAGGATGGGAATGGAGAGACAAACACACAGTAATGACACTCCTTTTACAATTAATTATGAGGCTTTTTGTAATCCATTGACAGAGTTAATATGTACTGAGAAAATTGATCAGTATGTCAATGGTGTCATCCTCTCCTTTTGTTTGACTTCAATTCCATTCACTAAGTTCTCGCTAGCTTCAATAACCACAGATAAACTAAAAACCTTTTTGATATTATGTATCTTTAAAATTTTGTTCTTGAAATAATTTGGGTTTTCAATGATATAACTCTGTCCATTTTAGATCTTTTAGCTTGGTCAGTAGCACTTTAGATTCAAGGTAGTTCAGTCAGTTTAGCTCAAAAAAAGGCCTGTATGCATGTAATTGCAATGAGATTAAGGTGGGAGACAAAATGAAGCAGTGTGGAGGATGCATCATCCAGAGGTGCTTTACCATGCTGAAAAAAATTGATTGTGCCACTTCAAATCTGTGCAGCAAATTTACCTCTGGTTCTCATGCTCTTAAATTGATGTTCTTTTGTAAAATTTTGGATAGCTTGACAAGCTGATTACCAATTATAACCCTACAAATAGATAGTGGCAAATGAAAATCTTATGAATGTTGTTTAAAAATAAATTTGTTACATGAAAGACTGGAGTATGAACAAACAAGTAGAATGATACTATTATATCTGGAATAATTTTAATATGTTAGTTAACTATAATTATTTTTTGTTTTCAAACAGTCTCATAAATAACCAGAGATACCTATGTACTGACATCTTGTATAATATACAACACCATGCCATATTTTCATAATCAGAAGCAGTTGCAATTTTGTCTATTCAATTTACATGATGCTTTATGGTGCAAATATTGCACTCAATACAAGTAATTTCTTCAAAGGTTATACCTACAACACAAAAAGGATGGATTTCACTTTAGTGATGCTTTCTTAAATTGATGTATTGATTACTCGTCAGCAACAGTCTCCTCAAATTATGTACTCATATTTTTCAACTGTTGTATAATGAATAAACAAATATGCACCCCACCCCAATTATACCCATCTGCATATGTTTGCTGAATGGAATTGCATCACATTCCAGGTCTTTACTCAGATTTTCTCCTTACTTAGCATATTTCACTTATTCATTAAATATTTTCTTGATTTTCAATATCTATGAACCAATTCCATGAGTGGAAGATTATTTCCAAGTTAATTATTTTCATTTTATAATCATTAATGCAACTGTAATTTGCCAAAATGTCTTAAATTTGTCAAGAACATGAAAATGAATGAAGATGATTTATTTACACAAAGAAATAAAAACTTTGCAATTCCACATAAATTGTTTATGTGGAATCGCAAAGTTTTTGTCTAAGTGTAATCATGAAGGAGTTCCATAAAGTCATGCCAAAAACAATATCATATGATTATTTAATATTTCAAGGATTTGAAGTTTTGTCTTAAGCATGATATTTAATAAATTAAATGGTGAAATTTAAATGAATTTGATAAGTATAATTGCCTATAACCTAGTTTGGAAGTGTTAGAGTAACTTTTTGAAAATAATTTATTCGAAATGTACTCTGTAACTGGTTTAAAGATTACAGTAACAAACATGGTTACATTTGTCTCTGGTGAAAGATCATTTTAGAAATTTAAGTTTATAAAAATTACTCATCATCTCCTAGAAACCAAAAAATATTTATTTCATTGGTAGTTTCATCAAATGAATCAAAATGGCAAATATATTAGGTTCTCATCTTGAGAATATGATTACATTTACAGTTGAAATAAATGTTATTTTTTATTTCAACTATTGTTCTCCACAATGTTCAACCAAGCAGCAGCTTTTTGGATACTGTAGTCTATACTCTCTTTGGCAATTTCATGATTACAGCACTTAATATGCTCGTAGTGTTCCTGAACATTCTTGAACTTGTGCCTCTTATTTTTTCATCCGATCTTCTTTTGCATAACCAATTTTTATTTTCATTTCCTAAGTTATTAAAATGGTATTTCCAAGATTTGACTTCTTCTTATGCTTTTCCTTTTGTGGAAGGAATCATTTTTTTCTAAATGGAAGCATGATATATTCTTGCAGTAGATAATTTGGTTCCACATATTGTTCCCTTAGATTATTTATCTCTAACTTTGTTTTGTCTCATTATGGTGTAATCTATGATTCACCATTGACTTAAGGTTCTACCAAGTTTGGGTCCATGTGCATTGATGTATTTGGAGGTGTTACTAGAATCCAATCATTATTTTCAGCTTATTTTGTTCACAGACAGAGATTAGCCTAGTTCCATTGTCATTTATCAGATCCTCTTCATGAGAGCTAATAACTCTATTATGTTGCTTCTTTCCTATTCTACTATTAAAGTCTCCCAGTAGAATTATTTTTGGGATGTACCAATCTTTGAAACCTCATAGTCCAATTAAGTCTGTCTGTTGTTGAAGAAATGTCTTTCCTGTATCGTCATTTAATGAACAGACATCAGGTGTTTTTATCCAAACTTTCCCAAATTCTTATTGATTAGCTATTCACTTATCATATATCATGTTGTGAAATATATTCTAATTGATTTTTAATAAGGTTAGATATACCCCGTTGATATCCTTTGTCTTTAGGTACCCCACTCAGATTCATAGTGGGCATAGTATACTCTATTGCAGAACCCTGGCCTTTCTTCTTTGTTTCTGTTAGTAAAGCAACATCCACTTTTAATTTATAGCATCAATTCTGTATGATTTTTGTGATATCCCTGTTCTTTCCAAGTTCAAAAAATCATTTTCAATTTCTGTTGTGTTTGTTCCATCCATTCCCAGGCAGATCAATTTTTTTAACATCAGTTATTTTTTTACAAAGCAAAAGGAAGATAAGCCTGTGGTTTCAACCTGCAGGGATGCATTCACTTTCACTGAGAAATTTAATTTGAAGCTTAGATTAACATAGGAATTTTTCAGCATACTTAAGAATACAGAATAGCAAATATTCAAGTAATTCAGGAGGTTGAATATGATAACTACTGATTTTTGGTCATTGTAAGTCTCACAGTTAAAGACATAACGGAGTTACATCCGTTTTCATGAGTTAACACGTTTCCTTGGAAAGCTTCATAGCCCATAAGACCACTCCATAGTGAGACTAAGTTTTAGAAGTGTGCGTCGTGTTATGATGACGAAATGCAAAGAAACTTGGTAGGAGAGAATTTATGCAGGTGGCAGTGCTGGTGAACGGCATGACTTCCCTTAAAATGCAATTGTTGAACTCCAGTTATTCGTTAAGGCCCCGCTTTTTTGGAAATGAAAGCAATATTTTTTAGTTGCAAGTGTTAGAATACAAAGAAAAGAAAGGTTTTGTATTTAGGAAAATAATTCAAAATCGCTGATGCAGAAGAAAGCATACCAATGCGAATACAAAACGAAATGTCATCATCCTTTGTCATTATTTTTAAAGTCGAAGGGAAAATTAGTACTGCCGTGAGTAAAAACAATTCGGGAAGTAGCTAAGAAGAAAGTTCGACCTGCTGAGAATGCGTTATAAGAATCGTCAAGAGACGGTAGAGGCATACTTTGTGCAATTGTATTAGGACTGATATGATGGTGTACCTATAGAATCATGATGATTGAATAAATGTAACTGTGGAATTCCTAAGTATTCATTTCCTTATCATTGGTACTAATACTTCCAACTTCAATAAACCGGAACACTTAATTGTGCATAATTAATACATTTTAGAAGTGACTTCAATTATCACGAGCAGACTAGTAAATTCTTGAAATGAACCTTCGCTCCAAAAGTTTCAGCGCCGCCATCCGTGTAGTATTTGAAATACTCACTGCTTTAGACACTCTGGATGTTTAGCGTGTTTCATGTTGTGTTTGAGTTGTACATCTCGTGCGTTAAACATTGAAGAGGAAGAATTAGATAACGACGAAATACAAAAAGTAAGTTCACTTAAAAAGGAAAAGTGTATTTCAAAGCTATTTAATTGTTGGAATTAATTTTCATCATACGTAAGCTCACCTCTATAGTTGACGAAAAAACAGCTGCCACGTTGAATGATTAGTCACATTCGATTTAGTTATTTTTCTTCTTCATTTCTAATAGGCATCTTTTCGAAGTGCAAGGAATATAATTGCGTTGACTGGATTACATGTCCCGAGAAAGGATACGTAAATTAATGCGAAGATAAGTACTTTTACTTCACGATATTCTCCGTAAATGCTTTGTGATCGTGTTTCACTAATTTCTATGACCAACTTATCTTTTTCTCTGACGGTTCAAATCGCCGACCATTCAGCGATCTTCTTGTATGAGCCCATTGCCGCGACATGCCAAAAGCGAGAGAGATATCTACCAAAACAAATATGATAGGTTTGTTTACATAACATTTACTTCCGAATATAACTTTGTTTATCGTCTAATATACCCCGTCATGACTTTACAAAACACTTTTACATAGTAACGTAATGACATGTATTTGTGTACCGTGGTAACTTTCTTTCTACTCATTAATACCTACTGTACGTAATGGACTGTTAATGGAAATACTTATGAAGAATATCAACAAAACAATCAAAACTCCATTGTGATTGTAGTAATCTATACTATATAGTATATAAATTTTATTCACCTTATTTACTCTATTTTATTATTCTTATTACTCCTTATTATTCTAACTATTTTATAGTACTTTCAGTTGTTACGCATGGTTTTTAACACGTTATATTTTGATAAGTTTTTAACGTAGTGCCCAACATAATGGAAGGTCTTGAATTACAGCTGTTTATTTCCACGTGTTTCACATAAATTGAAAGGAATACTTAATTGATACTTCCAAGTATGGGTATTAAATCAACACATTGATCTTATGTGACATTTACATAAATTTTTCATTTATAGTTCTTATGATTAAAAACGTATGAATAGGCAAAAAATAACAGCATACGTATTAATACCCTGATCATTAGTATGTCAGGCAACAAAGAGGAAATAAGGTATATTACTCATTTAGTTGTAATTAGATAGTTGTGATAACTTTGTTTATGGAGTCACAATATTTTTTTAAAGACCCAAAGGGATAAGGATGAAAAGCGTATTAAGGAGCTTAACTTGTTGTACTTCCAATTTCATATTTAATTATATAGCCCAGGATATTCATATTTCGGTTTCAGTCACAACGTTTTACGTTAATTTTTGAGGTCTAGATTACAGTGGTACATTGTTAATTTTCCACATATGAATGTTGATCCGGTGATCTTTGAAATAAAACTTTTGATAGCTAACTGATAACACGCTTTTTCACTTTATTGTGAGTGTGCTACTATTTTATTAAATTAATGCTCGAGGCATAGCTCATTTAAGTCTTTTGTCGGTGAAATCAAAGAGGGAAGGTGATACAGGCATGCATGGTATAGGTAATCATTGCAATTTGAATGATCACGCAATAAGAATTAATAGTGGGTCAAGTATATTTTGAAATAAAAAAGTGTTGTATACATTGTCCTGGAGGTGTTGATAAACTAATACTCAAGATTTTATCATTTCATTAATGTACTCTTGGCTAAAGTTTTAGTTTATTACTTTTAAAACGTACAAAAAACGATAACGGCCAAATCAACCAACCTGAGGCCGTCTGCGGCTCATTCATGTACATTATTCTGGATTCTCAGTTGTTAAATCCTAATGGTTAACGTAGTCTATGAAGTGAGTTTTTATTTGGTTTGCTGAACTTGGTCCACAAAAATCCAGCCCAGCCCTCAGAGTAAGAATCAATTATAACGGTAGTGTAAAAATGAAGCAGGACACTGCCGGAAAGAAACGCTTTGTAATCTTATATTATACCACCCAAGTCATCAAAAATCACAAATGTCATAAAGGAAGAAGTACTGCATGTATTGACACCAACAACAGCTCTGTTATATCTAACTTCAGTACAAGGTGGGGAGAGGGAGAATATTTTTTCCAAACAAAATTGCGTCTCAATTAAGAACACTCTGTCATTACTCAGAAAATACACCTACAATCTTCACCAAAATCACCTTACGTAATAAGTATACTTTACGAAATACAACAGCATTGAAATTAACACTGCATATTTCCATAATTTGGAGGCAGGGCCAGCATAAAAAGGAAGCAATGTTCTTCACAGCAAAAGGAAGAGTACTCGATAATTACTCTAAAAGTACACCTACGAAAATCACACATACATAGTATAGATTATGGAATTCAAAAATTGTTAGATTAGTAATGGATATTAGCCTAATTCTGACATGGGGGAGGCCCAAAATGGTTATGCAAACTTTCACGTTGGAAACCAAAGTACTCGCACAGTACTCCGGATGTACAACTACAACTTTAACAAAAATCGAAACCTGAGTACAGGATAGAATACTAAATGCAATGCAATTAATGTTAGTAATTTATATTACCCATTTACGGTGGTAGGGCTAGTTAAAAAGTCACATATACAAACATTTTCTCGATGGAGGATAAAGTACTCGATGAATACTCGGAAAATAAACCTAAAAAATTAATGAAAATCATCATACGTATTAAGAATAGAGTAATGAATACAATTACAGTATATTTCTTTATGCATATTAGAGACTTACAGAGCCAGGGCCGGTTAAAAATCACATACGCAAACTTTTTCTTGGCAAAAGCAAAAGTACTCGGAAAGTACACCTACAAAATTCGTGAACCTCAGCACAAGTATTAAGTATAGAGTACTGAATGCAATGAAAGTAAATTTCTTAGTGAATATTCCCCAGTAAATGTTAGTAAGTAATTAGTAATTCCCCGGTAAATGATTTCTTAATGCTATATATAGTAAGTTATATTTGCATGTCTTTACAGTCAGTCCTGCGAGTCTGGGATTATGCGTTTATGGTCAGGTTACGGAGGACCTACGTCAAAAGGTGATAACGACGGGAAATATAAGCATACGAGTTATAATATTGATTAGCTTGAACATCTTTCGGAAGGTAAGTAATTCCTTTAAAAGTATTAGAAAGAAAATGATGAGTTAAAAGTAATCGTAAAATGATTATGCAGATGCACTAAGGGACACTGCCAGTACTATTCGGTACAAGGGAGCTATTGCACCCTCATAAGACATTTACTGAATCGAGGATACTCCTTGACAGCCGTCACAATAATACCTGCACCCAGGTTCTGGGGTGACCAGTAATAAAGGGTGAGGTTAGCAGCCTTCAACCGATATACTTTAGGTTGGAGAAAAAGTACGTTCAGCATTGATGAAAATATATGGACTTTATAAATGGTGCCAACAACAGAAGAAATATTATTAATCCTTACACCTATTGCAGGAGGCGTTACTGTGGTTGATGTAATGCCGCTGGTCACAAGAATGTTCGGATAGCTGAAGAATGAGCTGTTTGAGGAGTAAATATCCTACCTTCCACATTTATTTATTTCAAAGGGTCTTCCATAATGCAGAAATTATAACATATTCTTTCAGGTGGATAGGATATCCAAGAAATAGGTGAATAGGCAGAGTCCATTTAAATCGGCATGGCCTGAGTTTCCATTACGAGGAAATCAGGTGGGAGCTAGTGGCCTTTTAAATTGGGGAAAGGACATGTGGTTTCACATAGGCCTTCACGGGGATCTCTTTTTCGCATGCTCCTTCTCCAAGCACAAAGAGAAACTCATCTAGAAAGTAACCTCACAGGTGATGTAGAATAACTTGCAATTGATACTGAAGCACCGATGGAATCTGCCAATGGAACATAGACGATTTCTCCTGAAATCGCAGTGAGACTTTACCGGAATTGCGGCACCCAGCAGCAAAATACTCCAAAACGGGAAGCCATAGAAGGTATCAACAGCTTCCTAAGTATGGGAAGGAGTAGCTGAAAAGGAGTTAGTACAAAAATATTATGTTATTTCGTATGTGTATCGTCATAATTTGTCTGGTGATTTTGCTAGTACCGGCAGTGGTTGTAGGTACTGCAAAGTTTTAGTGGGCTAGGTTTTACGATGATAATATTGACAAAACTGGGGAATATGCAGTAAGAATTTTACTTTCATTGCATTCAGCACTCTATACTTAATACTTTTTGTAAGTTTCGTGAATTTTGTAGGTGTACCATACAAGTACTGTGCGAGTACTTTTGATTCTGTCGAGAATAAATCTGCATATGTGGTTTATAACCGACCCTTCCTCCGTAAGTGGCTACTATGCAGTAAGAGTTTCTTCCATTGCATTCAGTACACTGACCTTAATACATTTGGTGATTTTTGTGAATTTTTTACGTGTACATACTTTTAGAGTAATTATCGAGTACTCTGCCTTCTGCCGTGAAGAACGTTGCATACATTTTTTGACTGGTTCTGCATCTGTATTATGGAATTATACATTGTTAGCTTCAATGCTTTTGTATCGCGTACAGTATACTTAATACATATGGTGATTTTGGTGAAGATTGTTGGTGTATTTTCTGAGTGATGACCAAGTGTTCTTATTTGAGATGCAATATTGTTTGGAAAAAAATATTCACCCCCACCCCTTGTACTGAAGTTAGGTATAACAGAGAGATGTTGTTGGTGTCATTACATGCAGTACTTCTTCCTTTGTAACATTTTTGATTTACAATGACTTGTGCTGTATACTATATGATTACAAAGTGTTTCTTTCCAGCAGTGTCCTGCTTTTTTTTCACACTACCGGCCTGCCGTAGGGTATCCGTGGGCTGGATTGTTCTGGGCCAAGTTCAGCCAACCCATTCATTGGAGACGTTTAATTTATAGATACAGAAATTTCAACATGCACCCTAGAACACTGAAATGATCATCATTAGCAGAAACTACTAAAATCCCATTAATTTGCTCTCACTTCCCTCCCTGTTCTACTCCCAGACTCCTTTGTGGTACTAGCATTTGCAAAATGCGATGATGTCCTCTGCAATGCTGCGATCCAGATGCAGTGGTTTGTGGTATTGTCCAACATTACATTGGATTCCATAGCCCAAAAGTTATTACTACTATTTTGACCTTTTTCCTGGCTTTAATGATAACTTCTCATTGTTTCTGCCAATGGCTACATAGCTTTCCCATTCATTGGATGACCACGACAGACATTTACCCAAATGATATAGATTTCCATAGAATACATGCACACTTCGTTAATCAATTTAATTCTAACTGCATATTATTAACAGTTTTAAAACAAATATCACGAAAGAGACTCTGCTCTATGTTGTGGAAAGCATGATTTTAAAAGGTTGAAATAACTTATTATAAATAAATATATAGGAATGACCGGTCTCGTTACAAATGAAACGGCATCAGGTGATATTAAATCACATCCATTCCTTTAAACAAAGTGTAGTATATGAACTCCAATGTGTGTGTTGTCCAGCTGTATACATAGGTCAAACTGGGAGTAAATTTGAAACTATGGTTAAAGAACACAACCACACCATACCACATAAAAAAATTTACATAAGGAAAGTAAGGGTACTTGATGGCTAGGAGAATTTTTAAAATTTTTTGAATCATGAACTCTAAAAAACTGTATTTTTCTCAATGAACAGCTGTACCTTACCTGCATACCCTTCTTCAATTCCAGTTCTTTAACTTCCCTCCATCCCAATCTCCCCCTCCCTCCCCACAACCTCTTAAACCTATTAGTGAGGATTTATTGTCATCCTGAACACACTAAAGGTGGCAAGTGACACAACAGATCCACCCACTTGCTTACTTGCCCGGATGCATTCCCCCCCAACATCCCACTCCCCCCATTTTTACTACCACCTTCACCTAACCAGAGTATATAAAGTTGAACTCTTTTTCAATTTATCACCTGAAGGTGTTACTTTGGTAACAAAACCAGTTGTGTAATAAATATTTATGTGGAAAATGCAAAGTTAATTCAGTCTTTGAAAATATCACATACTGAAGAAAGCGATTTCCTTGGAGTAGAGAATTATGGGTTGAATTCATTACTTTGATATTGTTAGCAAATTAAGAACTGTTCTTGTTGGACTGCGTTACCAGTGTCAGTTTGAAATATCTCTATCTATTTCTTGCATACTTTTCTTTTTCAAGTTATCGTACACCACAAGAATTGAAGATGTAGCACTTTGGAAATTCAAGAAAATGAATTTCACAGACATGTGGTGATGACTTCTAGGAATATACTCCAAGGACTTGGATGCCAAACAAGAAAAAAAAATGGAGTGTAAGTGTGAATAAGTTATTGATGTTGTGGTTGTACTCTTATCTTGGAATAGAATACTGAAGTCAATTCTATTTTTCCAAAGGTATACCATATCAAATTTTAAATTCATCTTCGTAAAATGCTTAATTTTGATGAATCAGTATAGTTCTTTACAAAGATGTTGGAAGCATCCCATGGTTAGGTCATCTATTTAGCCAGATAAATATTCATTTATAGTTTACAGAATGAGCTCCAATTATCATTCTTACCATCTTTTTCTTTCATTCCATAGAGTATTCTGATGGAAATTACTTTGCAACATTTGATGATCCATCTTAAGTCAGTCATTGTACGAGGGCGGGTAGATAAGTCAGTGACTTTTTGAATAAAACAAATTTTTTTCTGCAAATAAACATTTTATTTTTCTACATAATCACCT
>WURS02038536.1:0-11340 GCA_011762765.2 Rhinocypha anisoptera
GGCTCCGTTTTTTCTGCTTTGCCCCCTTTTTTTTTTGCCTGGGGACTTTCGCCCCCGTTGCATGACCGTGAATGCGTGCGGAATGACGAGGTTCCACGAGAGGCGGTTTTGCGGGTTTTGAGGTTAAGCCGCGGGAATAACCGAGCCTTTTATGCCACGGGGGCTTTAATGGTGGCACTTTGCGCACGCCACGGGCAGAAATTGGCCTCCTCCTCTTCCTCCGACCCCATTCACCGCTATGACCCCACTCCAAGGGGGTAATCTCTTCCAGTGGACAAGAAATTTCCGAGGGCAGTGAAAAGCGTGGCTCGTGGCCAAGCGTTCGATTTTTTACACGAGATAAAAATACCCCTCGGCTATCCCGCAGAACATTTGTAAATCTTCACCAAGGCCGGTCGGCGACTGGATTGTGGTCGTGTGATTTCTTTCTGGGTCCAAAAAAAACGACAGAAAACTAAAACCTCCGTCTATTTTTGACCGACGCAGCTTGCTTAGGTGCATGTCCAATATCTTCGACTGTTTTTCGTACATTAACAGTTCCGAGGTGGAAGTTTCATAAAATGGAGAATGTGGTGAATGAGTAATTTTGATAAATGTAGACATCTGAGCTTATTGGGACATTATTTAGTTGTGCTCAGCCTCCATGATGATGAAGGGCAATGTACAGGTTTAGGTAGGTGTTTGATAAACTCCAGTTCGGAACTATCTAGATTCACCTTTTCTCAATTAATAGAATCTCTATCAACAAGAAAGTGATTAATATCTCTAGATTAATACCATAGTCTAGAAAATTGCCTTTATTTCCACATTATAGCATCTGTAATAATGATGTGTATTACGCGAAAAATATTGTCATGTGATTATATTTTAAAGAAAATGATTTTTTATTTTTGAAAAATGAAAACATTCATAGTTTTTGTGCTATGTAAGTAATTTATTTAAATGAGCATTGGAGATTTAGGGTTTCTGGAGATCAAAGCAAATAATGCTTTTGTTAGATACGTTGGATTACCTTTGGCTTATGACTTCGTTGTAACTTCCCTGTTTTCGCTCATGTATTGTGTCACTGATGCAATCACCTAAAAAGGTGGACCATTGATACCATTAGGTTGTCAATTCGTAGCCATAATATGTTACAGGAAATGTAAAGTTATTATTTTTAGAATAATTTAATAAGTTTTAAAAGAAAGAACAGCCTGCTGTCATTACGAAATACAGCATATATAATTAAATAAAACGCTAAAAAAAGGAGCTTTGTTCAGAATGTCGCGTAAGTGGATGACGACCAACGCACGGCAAGGCACACGACCGGGGAAGCCGCTGTGGCTACGAATCCTTGTCCAAATAAATATTTTCTTATTTAGATGTAGCATATTTTGTTTCTATATACGAATCTATAGAGGAAGCATTGAAGTGAGATCTTTTCGTATTCTCTTTTGAGTGATACTTATTTTAATCTTTAAAATATGTTTAGAGCTTGCATTACTTTTTCTCTGTGACATGACCACCTCATTTCTAATGTCATCTCTATGCCATTACCAGATTGCTACCATGTTAAACTTTCCTCCATCCACCGAAATAATTTAAAGGCGGCTTACAAATAAAACAAATTTACTCAATTTTATAGTTTTTTTTAAGTCATCGGTTATTTTATTTGTTTTTTTCTTCTCAAGTATGGTGCTTGTTTTTTTACTTCGAAGAGTTAAATAGCTTTTAAGTCACTTAAGCTTCAAAATTTATTCATCATTAAGCTTTCTGGCATGATGTCAAGTTGAATACACTTAATACGGACTTTATTTTTTGATAAAGAAACAACAAGTTAAGGAGGTCAGTTTAGTTATTGTTTCTCCTGCCCCTACGAGGAATGGTTGAAATTTTTTTTAGTCATTGGTTTTCTAATGAGGCACACGATGATTGGAATGTAGTTTTAATTATTGTGGTATTTTTGCTGTATTACTAAGTTATCATCCCCCTAGGACGAAAATTAAAATAAAAACGAGGCCTTTTCTTACGATCTGACCCATTTGGCAGCCCAAAAATATATTTTAATAGATAAAAGCCCAAAATCATTTTCCACTGCCTTTTTGTTGAGCATCTGAATTAATTACCAAGAGAGTGATGCGATAAGAAATAGTTATTAAAAAAGTTTTGGAGCATCTCCTCAGACAAGCAATACTGCAAGTAACTGACACTTGTCTAGTTTCAAGTATTTCTTTCGGTTAGTTCCAACTACAAACTTTGACGGATATATTTGTTGGGTTTTTCAATTCAATTTCCTAAAAGCAACTGTCTACTAACATTCTTTTTTCTTTCTCCATGATCCATGAAGCTATTACTGAAATAGATAACGCGAATTGACTATGGTCCATTTCCAAACGACTACTATCACGTTTTCTGATGGTCTAAATTCTGCAGAGTGTACAGAGAACAGGCCTGGTAAAAATCTATGAAATAGTGCAATACTTATGGTTAAACCTTGCATGTCGCGCTGATACGAACGGCTAGGCGGGTTTCACAGTCTCCCACTTGGATATTTCTTTCAAGTGTAAGAGGGAGGAACGTGAGCTACCAAATGTGCACTTCTGTCCACGAGGTCACCGAGTTTGGGAGAATGTTGTCACGGTTGAATTAATGGAACAATGCGTCCAGCCAATTTTTCACAATCGAGATATCCTCGAGCCACGTGCATTTCAGGACCATTATCGACGGCTCCAGTCTCCTTTTTGGAGGTGATGACGTTAAATGAAGTCGCAAGTTGTCCATTTGGCCACTTCATTGCCCCGTTGTCGACATTGTGTGCATTGTGTTCCCGATCGCACGGGTGCTCGACGTAGCGTGACGACACCAATGCGCTCTCACTCCCTGAAATCGAGCCCAGTTCAGTGCGTTACTCTCTGAGAGAGAGAGGGAGAGAAGAATCGCCGAAAGAAAGGCGAGCGAAGGAGGAGGCCTCTTTCCGGATCGCCCTCGAATGCGGCAATACTGGTGAGGGTTGGCAAAGGGCGGGGATGAATGGGCACTCGGAATTTGAAGTGGGTGAGCGGGAACGTGCGTGGAACGTGTGAGAGGAAGACACTGCGACAAGGCCTTTTCTTCGTCTTTCGGGCCTGAACTACAACCCTTGCAAAACTTAAGTTAAATATTAGTTCATTCGGAGAAATACCCTTGATGTAGTCACCCTAGATTCTTATGGAATATGTTCGTTTTTTGGAAAAATAGTCGGAATGCTTCTATCCATGTTTCATATCTTTAAAATTTAGTATTTGTTACACTTTGAGGCTTCACTTGGTGTAAATATTTCATAATGTATGGAAGGAAACCCCCCATTTCCATTAAAGCATTCCTGTTGAATCGTAGTTTTTCCTTTCTTACATTACATGAATTGTTTTCAAGGTGTCATATAAAACTTTAAAATAAAACGCTACATTATAACAATGAAAATAAAAGTAATATTCATGGTGCAGCAAAAGACACCGCATTTGTTTGTATTATACCTTTTGGGTGTCGTTATAACATTTTTTAATTGTTTAGCTACGAAGATTCAAATTCAGGTTAGGCTCTCATCTGGCATACTGAGAAAATATTTTATCACTATTGTACGTTGTGATGGACAGCAGCCCGTCATTACATCCGATATGAAGGGTCGTATATGATTCCCTTTCTCTTTGTTTGATCTGAAATCTCATAACCTACAAATAATACTTAAATGTGGTTTATTTTGACATTAGCGATTCAAATTTACCAAAAGTAAACATTTTAACCTTAATTTATTTTCTTCCATACGACCGAAACGCCGCCATACATCCTGGCCATTATAAAAATTAATCTATATTATAAAAAAAATATGTGAATTGGTTTTTATATGCATAAAATTCGTCACCGTTGAAAAATGATTATCCTAATCTTTATATCCATACAATGGATTCAAAACGAAAACTAAACCTTTTTCGTCAATTTTTGAAGGTCGAGAAACATTTTTTACTCTCTTCCATTCCACAGAAATACTAGGGTATTAGGTAAATGAAAATTGTATAGAGATTAGAATGCTCATTCTAAGGGATAACAATCTATTTAGCAGTTCTTTCGCTACATAATTATAATCATAGGAGAGGTAATTAAAATATTTTTGGAAAAGTTATTATTCTTAAACGTCAACATAACTATCTAAGATGTTTTGTCTTTGCGAAATTGTACCTTGAGAACTATGTTAATCTAAGTTCCTCTGAGTGTTCGGAATAGAAAATGAGTAGAAGTAATGGGAAAGTATTCTTTTTATGATGCAGTGCATTGGACTATATTAGATTTATTAAAGGCGTTACTCTTTTTGTCTAGGAAAGGTTTTTTTTATAGATGACACGCAAAGAAAGGGAGTCGTTTTAAAGACTGGTAGACTTTTAACTAAGGCTAAATTATATAAAATAAGGCTAAAATTACGTAGATATCTAGGTCCAAATTATCTATAGAGCAACTAAAATGAAAGTGAAGCCTTATATTCACTTCTGTGTTAATGGCTGCTAACAAGGAGTTCGTGAGTTTAAGCGCGTCATTTGATAAGTGACAAGTCAAGTGACAAGATGAAAATAAAAAATAGGAACCTTTTTCTTTTCAGTCGTTCTTAAAATGACTTGTGTTCATCTCATGGAGAATTTTTTCGTCTTGTTACCGATAGTGCGCTTTTGAGAGGACTGTAAAGGTTTTTCACTTGATTTCTATTTCTGCGCATATGAACTCACAGGTTCCTTGAAGTCCATCGAAAATATTTTCTGTCAGCGAATGTATGAAAATGCTAACCCTCTCTGTTTAATTATTTACATTAATTTAATATTTTTCAATATGCGACTTATCCTTTTTCTCTATTCGAGATCAGAAGTATGACATTAAATGTTAAGGATTTAAAAAATCATTGGAGTGATATGTTAATTGATTTTTCAATCCAATTCAAGATCCACAGGTTTAATACTTAATTCTTTAAATTAATCGTGGAGAAATAAAATATAACTAATCATATTTTGAAGTCGAGTAAACTTTTCTTTAAATTAATTGTTCAAAATATTATTAGAATCCATCCATGTGATTGATGAGGATTTGACATTCATTCTGCGATCACGAATTTGGAAAAAAATGTAATTCAAAATTTAAAAGATGGCTGTGAATAAAAAATTGATCATTGTGCAAGTACACAATTTCATCTTAAATAACATGCTATATTTAAGAATTTTTTAATTTCATGAAATAATAACTTTTGAATTTTAAATTTAACTTTTTATTATAATTTTGATAAACATATGCTATTTTTAACATTGAGTAAAATTAATTATGTACTTAACCAAACAGTTAATTCCAGATGGCATAAGAGTTTTTACATATTTAATACATTCCGCATATGATTATAGGTGGTTTTAGACAGTTGAAGCCAACCGGGTTAGCCTGGTGGGTGGCGTGCTGGCCGTTTAACCAAAAGATCGCGGGTTCGAATCCCGCTCAGGGAATGGGTGTTGTGTTTGTCCAGATGTGTTTTTCTATGAATTGAAGAGGTGCGAAATGATCATAGCCGTCGAATCACCCTATTAAACTAAAATACCACTACTACTACCAGACACTTGGATTCTATTACTTACTAACGTCTTTTCACTGTTTGATAAATTATATTTGCAATTTTTAAAGGCATATATTGAGACTCCTTCCATAAAAATTCGGGGTGTTTCTTCTAATGTTTCATTACCATTTGCGTACCTGATAACTTTAAGAAAAAATGCGCTTCATACATGATGTCATAATAGCAAAACTGGAGTGTGCGTACAAAGTGGAATATACACTTGATGGTATTAGTATTGTTACACGTGAATTAAAAAATCACAGAATTTAGAGACTTGTATGGGTATTTAAAAAACTGAAATGTTTCTTCAGAAGGGAGAAGAAGGCCTTTCATTTTAATAAGGGACCAAAACTTTATTATTATTTTTTTCTGCACTTCTACAGCCTCTTTAGTTTAAATCTAGAATATTTCAATTTAAAACAGAGTAAAATTTTAATAAGAGTAAATTTGTCTTTTTTTCTTAATTTTAATTCAATCATTTATCAATAAACATTTGATCACCTAGTAAGTCTAGATTTAGATGAAAATGTATTCACGATGATTACTATATCCTAGATGCCATAATTACATATTTTAAAGGAAATATAAAAATTATGCTGATGCCTTTATCAGCAATAACATCACCAGAATCAATGGAGAGTTCGCTGAAATGTGATTCACATTTACACGATCTTATTTTCTATGATTAAATAACCAATTATCAAGGTCGCTCTGTTCACAGGAAAATTGGGATTTAATTGTTATTCTGGATTAAAGATCATAAACTTTCATCTTGAAAACTCATATTTTAATATGTGTTAGCTGGAAAAATAAAAATTATAGAATTGGAGAAGATTATCAGGAAAAAGGCATATATATATATAGTTTCACAACTTTCTTAAAAAGTACCCATCCTCTTAACAGTGTTTATCAAACTAATAATAAGTATCCAGCTGGGTTACTTTTTGCATTCAATATAGAAATTGGAGTGCTGTTTAATGGAATATTGTTGACTTGAATCAGCTTCGCTGAATATCAGTAGATTATAGTTGCAGGTATCCTCGGGTATTAAAGGTTGGACTAGATTTGGTGCTATTTTGGCAGTGTGCTCTTAGGCTTAAGTATTAGCGCAAGGAATCAATGGTCGATCAGTTGTGGCATTCGAGTTGTCAAGTGGGTGGTGCCGTCCACTCGTCTGAGCCAGCTGGCTCATCGCTGTTCTCGATGCAGCTGAGCACAGTCTTCGCAACACAAGGGTCAGGAGGCTCTTTTGGAGTTTGCAAACACTCCTGACAAGCTGTGAAATGTGCGATGAAAGTGGAAGGGACGGAGGATGTGGGTGGGGGAGGAAAAGTGGAGCGTCATTCATGGACGCGCCACTTTTATAAGGAAAGAAGTAGAGTCTGTCTTGACCAATGGAGAACCGGTAGAGGGGGCAAAGATAGAATTTGAAGGAATACGGCGTACAGAATGGTGTCGTGTGAGGAATGGTAGAAAGAGGGCAGTTGCCAGGGTTCGGAATAACAGCGGTCAAAAAGGGCGTGGGTTTCCGAATGGCACAGCATGGAGTCCTCCTGGGCGGAAGGGAGCCTTGTAAAGTCTGACGTCGAGTCCTGCTTGCTTCCTAGTTTCTTTCTCTACCCATCTCAAGCATTCACCCCTCATTCGCCGTTTCCAGCTTCCTTTCCATCCCAGTTTTCAATTCTCGCTAAGTATTTCAACTTCCGACTCACTAGTTTTCATTATCCTAAATGTTTTAACCCCATAGTAACGTTGTCTATATTGAAGCTCCAACAGGACACATACCGTTCTCTACGACATTTAATGCAATTATGTTTACCTGCGGAATGTAATTATTATTATTGGAAATAAGTTTCAAAGAAATTTCTCTAAATCTCTACAAAATTTTCATTGAACTGACGTGGTTGCTAAAAAATGAAACGGGAGGGAGGGGGCCTAAGATATTAACAAAGCTAGAAATCACCCGAAAGTACTTCGGAAGACAAATATTTTTTTATTTAAAGAGTTTATATTTTTTAGGTTTGTCTCAAGCTTGGAGAATATGCTAAACTGTGAAAATTCAAGTGAGATAATTATAAGGTTTGAGATAAACATCGAGGAATCCGAAAAAAAACTCTTGGGAATAGGTACGTGTAATGTAAAATTTTTGGCGTAAAATATAAAAAAATTATTGTCGACATTTTTTCCCCAAAAGTTATATGCGTAAACCGTTTCGTGAAAGAAAAGTACAAAATATGAATAATATTAATTGATATGATAATATATGAATATAATAATTGTTTTCAGTGCGTGCGGACAACTTAAGGTTCTCACCAATCTTCATATTACCACAGAATTGATTTACTTATTCCACTTGAATGGCGTGCAAAGATACAGATATCAATGGATGAGTTTTAGTGTTAATTTTATCGATATCTATTACTCTGCCATATAATGAAATCTGAGAAAATGTAAAATTTTGGTCTTGTTATTTTGGTAAATTAAAGGAAATAGGGTAGGGCCTGTTTTTCCGATGCAGCTTTTTTTTCATCGAATCTTATGGGAATGTATCTTCTTTATTCCCGACCTTTTTTCGTGCGCTGCTTCGCTGGGAGTTCTTTGCTTCGTCTTCTCTTATCATCTGAACTCCATCATACAATATTCAGTCGCTTCCATTGCCTTTATCTCATACGTTTTCTTTCTGCATATTTTTTCTCATTAACTCCGAATTCGTTCCGAGTCTTTTGCGTTGCTCCTATTTCTGAGGATTCACATATTCATGCCGTATTGTATGACTTATTTTCTTTTGCCATTCCCACAAGTGGTCATTGTAATTTATCTGACTGTAGAGGGGTGTTTAATGTAATTAAGGAGAACATTCTAAGGAAATTTTGGTTGACCAGGAGAAGTCTGCGTACAAGATATTAAGCAAAAAGTCGCTAATACCTAATATCTGATTGCACATTAAAATAAAAATAAATTTGTGCTGCATACAAATACTTCCGTGCTTACAAAAATAATTCGTTTCCTTCGCTATCCAGGAACCTTTGTTTAATTAATTGGAATTCGTTTATAGAACTGGAAGATTCCTTGTTTGAACGACGGAACCTAGCCAGATTATGGTATCATATATTTAGATTTATTAACAGTTTACGTTGAATTTATTTTAATCATGCAGGTATTGTAGGGTAATTAATTTAGAGTTAAATTTATTTGTAGGTGATGGTGTGTGATTTATTGTGTAGAATTATTGTTTTACTTTGCTCCAAGCAGAATACCATTGAGCTATGAAATGCCGCTCAGTTTCCTTTAGTCCAAAGTTTCTAAAGAACTGTGGTACTTTTTTCCTTTAATGTGATGTTGGTATCGTGACAATCAGCACTTTAACCACTTTTGTCCAAAATGAAATAAACTAAATGCATACCTAAGATATCGCGATCATCAAAACGGACGCATCGCATTGGGAGTGAGGCCGTGAAAGAAAAGTGAACCGAAAAAACTGGAAGCCAGTAATCGTTTACATGAGTTTTTTCATATAGTTAGAATATATGAAATTTCAAATTATAAGAATATATAATGTATTGAAAAATTTATAATATGAACGGTTTGTACTAATGCTTGTGATGATTGCTTGTGATGATTGCTTGCATAGACATTTTCAGTGTAAAAGCTCTTGGATAAAGTTGTTGACAGATTAAAACCATTGATATGTTTATCATAAGATCAGAAGTGGGTAAGATAAAAAAATAATATTATAATGTTACTTAGTGTGGTTATTTATTGGTCTTAAAACAAGAACTGTTGAATCGAACAGGAAACCAAAGGAGTACTGATTGCCTTAAGAAAACAAATGTATAGTCATATAATCATGATCAAGGAAAAGGGGGTTATTCAAAGAATTATAAGCGCACGTGACCTGCGTACAGAAAAATTGATAAAGTTACTCGTTACCTTTCTTTGAAATTGCAACCAAGGATTGTGGAAATTTAATGCGTTTGGAGAAGGCAATATGACGGTCACTCCTGGGTTTTCTTCATAAATTCTCACCCAATCAGCTGTTAATTGTCTTGTAATTGTTAATGTTAATGTAACTGTTAATTAATTGTAGTATGAAACGAAAAGAGCGAACGAATGATAAGGGTTCTAGTTGTTGGTTTCGGCTCCAGATAGCGTTTCAACGCTCTGGCCAGAGTAATTATGTCTGTCTAAATGGTAAGTTAATAAAATATTGGCCTTCCATTACTGAATATCTGATAAAAGAATCCGAAACTCGAGGAGTTCGCGTAAAGCATTCAACCGCTCGATAGGCATATGCGGATCCTCGGTCTTTTTTCGCCATTTCGTCCAAGTTCGCCGTCATCTTGTTATCAAACCTCCCCCTCTCACGCTCTCCTCGAGCATCTCTGACTATATATATGCTTTCAAGACGATACTTTTCCTTAGCCCATTTTCGTACCTCCTCCCTTAGTTTCCTCTGTAAATGACATTCTTTCTCACCGAAAACCGTATCTTGATTAGCATCTACCTCACTCGTCGGAGGATCTTTTCGAGTCGAGAGAGAGCAGGGAGGGGAGAGTTGGCAAACGGCAAATGGCACGGAGATTCAAGTGGAGAGAATGGCGCGGTAAGCGACGATTCCATTCGTTTTCCATGCGATGATCAAAGCGAAAGTAGGGAGGCTCCCATTGTAAATGAGTTTAGAATTGGTTTCCTCCAGACGGACTTCCATATACGTACCAGATTTCATTACATATTGCAAATGTAAATAATAGTAATTTCACAATCTAAAGACCACATCTATACACAATATACAATAAGTAATTTTGTGTTCAATAATTTGTTGATTAAGGTATATGATACTCTCGGAAAACTTGGAGGAATTTATAGTAATGTTTTAACATGGTTATTTGCAATTCATCTCGAAAACGTAAGGTACTTGATGAATTCGTATAAGCCATCTAAAGTCTACGATTTTGACATGAAAATCTCTTTAAACTGGAACAGGAAAGTGGTTCACGTACGAGAAATTGAGATGACGAGATGGGAAAAATGACGAATTTATGTGATAATACTTCGTATTATACCATAATTTCAAAATTTAAGGAAACATTCAAACCTTTTAATATACCGTCAAACATAAAAAGTGTGTCCTTTTTTGACTATATTCAATTTAATTCAAATTCAACGCAGTTATACTTGTTCAAAATCTGGAGGAATGACTTCGCTCTAATGAGGTTAGCCGAGATCGAAGTTTAAAAAAAAATCGCGAGCGAGATACGGTTAGTCACACGATCTACTCTTGCTAAACTCAGGCACAGAGAACTGCGAAACAAAAAGAGTTGCAGGTCAAGTAACCCTCTACATAAGTTTTATTAGACTGAAAGTTAGTGGAGGTCGAAATTAACATTATAAACATGAGATAATCTAAGAAAGACCATTTAAATGTCTGCGAATTCACACTCGGTTATGCCTACTTTCTTTTGACAGAGATGTCACGGGCTGAACAAATTGTTATGCGAGGTGCATTAAAGTTGTAAGATTTCCAATTTTTTTTCCTGACTGGAAAAATATAGAAACACGTGGTTTATTTTAAAATGTGCAGGCACTCTTTGACAATGCGCGACAGAGATGGCAGCACTGAACGAAAGACAGAACCTCTAGCGGCAACCGCGAGAATGAGAACTGTTATCGATACTTAAAATGGCGACGTTTTCGTTACATGACCAGCGTGTAATCATTCGTGGTGTGACACCGATTGAAATTCA
>WURS02038557.1:0-11339 GCA_011762765.2 Rhinocypha anisoptera
AAGGGGGCTCAATAATGCAAGCCTGATTGGTCACGAATGGGGTGGTGGGTGGGGGGGGGGTGGAGGGAAGTGATGGGGGGGTGGAAATATACGGATCGGATTTTTTTTTCATACAGAACTCGGGGGTGTGGGACGTGCCGGATAAATCGCTCGTTTCCTCGACGGACACGAGATCCGTCCTCCGCAGCGAGTCGCTGCGCGGGCAGTTACCGTTAATCCAGTGGACTGCCTGCAGACCGGAGTTCGGGATCCAAAAACAAGGGTAATCCGAATTTGAGAATGTTAGCCGGTGTAATGGCGAAGGGTGAAAGAATATAGATTCGCTCGGGGTTATTGTTTTTATTCTCCGCCAAGGAAGACTAGCGCTACGTTGCACGGAAACCCTTTCATCAGGTGGCGTTGGTGTAGCTCTCATGATTCCCATTGATATTTTTTCATTCGTTTCGGGAAGCTCTTGAACACGAAGTTTCGAGGTTTCTTGGTCACTGACAATACAAATATATATTTACTGAAATTGTGTTTTTTGGGACGATACCACTCAATAAATATGTTCCGATATTATACACGACTTGACTATATATACGAGGATGGTCTGAAAAGTTTCTGACCCAACAAAGATGCAAGATATTTTTATTGAAATTCTTTTTTATTTTTCAACATAGTCTCCTTGTAACTCTACACACTTCTCCCAGCGATATATATATATATATGTATATATATCCCTCTTTTTACTTAGTACAGATATATACCATATATCTTTACCATTCCCATCCTTGTAAACGCTTCTTCCCGGTCTGAAGGACCTAATAGCTAAACCAGACTTGAAATAACGCAAAAATAAAAATACTCTTATTTCACCTAACTATTAGTTTACAGAATGTGAATTCCATGAATAGTGTTCAATTGAAAATTATTTGAAACGTACATTTGGGGGGCTCCGCCCACCTTCTTCTTCCCTCTATCCGTCCATTCCCGTCCTTTTATGACTTTTTAGCTGGTCTGAAGAGTCTGATGTGAATGCTGCTCAGGCTAGGAACAATAAAATGAACATACTTTTGTATTTTGCACTGAGACAATTAATTTATGCAAATGACCATATTTAGTAAACGGGTACGAGTATTTGTTACGAGTATTTTGTTATATATCTTTCACGATCAAATTGTGGGGTAGACAAAATATTAGTCTATTGACATGTTTATTTTTTTATTGTCATGATATTGTCTTTGCAACTGGACTACTTTGCTTCATTTACTCTTATATCCTTCAAATATTGATAGGTTATTAAAAATCCTAGTTGTCGCACTCTGTGGGATTAGTAGAAAATACCATAAAATTATGTTCGGTGGAATGCATGTAGTCCGTGATTGTCAATTGTCTATGATCATGAAAGTGAGGATTTAGGAAAGTCTGGCTCGAAAGAAATTAAAGTAACAATAATATTTTCTAAATAGGTGACACGACTCTTAAAATCATATTCAATACGATAACTTTTCTAGTTCTTTGATTCTATTATTGTGGTATAATGTTCTTGGTTTTTAATTACTTTCCGTCACAGTTATAATTCATGTGGTGATGGACGATGAGATTCCTCTGGCACTCTTTTCTCGGGTCTGACTGATTATTTCTTCAACGTGTGGTCATATCATTTTTTTTGGTTAAGCAAAAGCCATGGAGTAACACATCCCAGGTTTATTTGTGAGTTCTTCCTGAGGAAGTTATCCTTGATTATACTAATAGCAGGGCAAGCGAAAGACCAGTCCGAATAGCCCCCGGGTGATATATTTTATGAAAATGAACTCATCGGTTATATTGCCACAGCCTACAACTTATTTCTTACCGGACATAATTTAAGACGATCCTTTCACGCAGACCGGCAAATATAAAATATTTCAACTGACCAGCTAGCAATAAAATATTTTACGATGTCTCATGAGGTTGTATTTTTTGTTAGGATTTTTTCAGTGTGTCCTTTATCAGGATTTTATTATGTCTCACGAGTATATTTTTGAATTTCGTGTGTTTTTCTGAGTTTTGAGCTGCACAACCTTAATTGATATTAATAACTAGGTCTATTGAATCCGTTAATAGAGTGTGAGGGTTCTACTACTTTATTAGACATAAAAATCTCTCCGATAGTGTATGTCTGCATAGGATGGTAGCGAATACATACAAATTGGCAAATTTTATATTTTACGGAGACGAAGTCATTGATTAACTCTTGGTTTTTACTGGAGATTTTATGTAATTTGTTTGTTTTAGGTTGACTATTTGATATAAGGGAGAGAAGGTGAATGTGTGTCGGGCACGCATAGACCTGAGAGAAGTAAATCGCTCTAATATTATTCTAGGCTATGAAATAGGTGTATCATCTTTATATATGATTAAGCTTCTATTTTTTTGTTATATCAGGAATCGAAATAACAGGTGAATAACCTTCTGTAAAATTTGCAATAAATGATGAAAACAAAGATGTAGAAAAGTGCAACTTTTTTCTTTTATTCTCAACAAGGAAACTTAACGTTAAATTCGTTCGTTCAGAGGTTTCCGCGGCGTGGATTCGGATGGCTCTGTATGGCTCTCCGGTTTCCACCACGTGTGTTGGTTTTCCAAAGACAACAGTTTCGCAGGCACTCCAGCTGGCGTCTTAAAGTCGATGGTGGAAGAGTCCAAAGTTGTTCTCCCGATTGTGGTATAAAGGCGAAACTGTTGACAACTAAAGGCAACAAACGCGGTGAGAGCTAACATTTCCTCCAAAGAATCACCATAATTATGATAAGTTAAATTCCTACATTATCTTTTAGCTGGACATTCTCTCCGGGACATTCCCTCAGTAATAATTCTCTCCGGGGTCACATTCATTTTCTATCAATCACTATTAATTGGAATTCCTAAATAACCTGCGAAGTAATGGGGATTCCTACAGATATTAAAAAAGTCATAAGTTGTATTTCAGAGCATGCATGTTGAATATTTTCAAACGAATCATTACATCGATCTATACTCGCAAGGTAGGATATAATATTAGAACTAGATCATTCAGCTTTCCTGATTTCTTTACTAAAATCGATGGCAGTAACACGATTGGCGGTTGTTTCTAGCTGGAATGAAAATACGAAATATACCTTCTAGAGGCAATATAATGTGAAAATTGTTTAAAAAGCAAGTATAACGCCGAGTATAACGACTTTAGCGTATGCAGTACGAGTATCACAGGCGGAGAGATTGAGATGTGTGTGAATCGTTTGAAAAACATACGTATGATACCGTGAAAGCAAAAATTAATGACGCACGTTTGGGCAACAGCAAAGTAACATGGGTGAGGACTAGAGAGAGAGAGAACATACCTTTTACCTTTAAATATTTCGGTATTTATAAAATAAAAAAATCCTTTGTGATGGCTACAAAATATTGTACATGACCGCACTGCTTCTAATTTGGTGAAAGTCGCCACTGAAGCATCCAATGAAAGCGCGATTGGCTCTGTTTTTTTTCATCGATAACGTTTATTTGCAAGTAATAAACAAAGTTTGATTACTCAGTGCGGACTCAGTCCTATATTACTTTATAATTCATGAAACAGGACCGTTATTCTCGTTCGGTGAATGGCGGAATTATTACCGTTCCTTAGTGTATCAGCTCTGAAAAATAAACGCCGCAATTCTTTTCTCTTAACTCCAACAAATATATCTCTTAATGTATGTATATATATTATTATTATTATTAGAATAATAATATTATATAATAGTATTGTTATTATTACAATATATAATCATTATGATGATCTATAAACAGTTAGAAAGTTTGGGGAGTAATATTAAAAATATTTTTTACCAAAATCCTGAATAATTATTTTCTAATTATAATTATTTATATCTATATAGGTTTATATGTATGTGTGCCTGCATAAGAAAATTTATACGAGCATAATATAGTTTATTACCACAGGGGTGGAATAAATATTTAGACATTATTATTTAGTATAAAATATATTTAGACATATATAGACATAAAATATATTTATATATAAATATTTAGACACTAAATATTTAGGTCTAATCATTTCGATGGCTTAACCATCTTTCTCGAGGTGTGGAGGGGTACTCATATATACATATATATATAATATCTATATATAATATACAACTGCAAACTATCTGACTGATTATCTAATTCCCGTGTGCTTTGACACAAGATCTCTGTCTGAGATTTTCGGCAGTTTTTTTTCCGGTGAATTTGGAATCAAAATGGAAGACCCAATGAAAGTTGCCCGAGTTCTTCTCCCGACACGATCATTTTATTCTATGTAAAGTAATAGGTGAATTAGAATTTAACCGTGCGTTGCAAATGACATTCACTCATTAGGATATGAAAAAAAATTGAATAAACTTGGACTAAAACCTGGCTACGTGAGTATATTTTCCTGTTTGGTTCATTTAAATTCATCTTTATATTTTTATATCATTTATATTTTATAATTTTTATATTTTCATTTAATCTCGGTTTAGAAACAGATGAAATTCCAATCAAACACGAACATTTTACTTTTTTCTCAGGATTTATTCCTTGGATGACCAGGCTAACACCCTCTTGCTCCCGGTGGTTTACTGGATTACACAGTTCCTTAAATCTTCCACTTTTAAGACAGGTACTCTTTTAATATTTCATCTTGTTTATCCCCTCCCAGCTTGCTAAATCAAGCGTCGTCGAATAACGTAGGGTCGTCGATTCCTAAGTGAAATGTGAGTTCTTGGTCAATTCATTGTTGACCGCCTTTCAAACGGCAATCGAAAGGTCTGCGATGAGGTCCTGGCTGAGTGAAAATTATTTCTCTTTAGAACCTTTCTCACCAAATTGTGTCTTCGTCCTTTCATTTTTACAATCCCTTTCCGTATTTTCTATTATTCAACATGTTTTAGGCAGTTTTGTATAAATGAAATAGTAATAACATTTTATGCATTTTCCATTTAATGTTAATCAATAATATTTTCAATAAACTACTAAATGTATATATGAGTGTATGTGTATATGTTGCCGATATATTTCTAATTTTTCAATGAAAAAATGCTTCCCGCGTTTATTAAATACTATAAGAGTGTGAGACGTCTCCACTTTGTATTTATGCAGTTAACAAGCGAATGACATAGTCGAGGATTCTAACAAAGAAGTAGGAAACTGTTGTTGTAGTAACAGAATAATTTTATGTTTATTGTTTTTACTAGAGATTCAAATGAAAATTATAGGGAAATAGGTTAGCTAATTAGGGAAAATTTTTTAACAGATCAGTAAAGAAGCATTCCTCTGGTCTTTCCTATATTTATTAAAACATTTTGAGAATAATCTTGCAAATTAATTTGGAAAATGTTACTCTCTCGCACTAACTATGTAAACTGAATAATAACTTTCTGTTGGTAGAATTACTGTATTCCAGATTAGATTAATATAGCAGCTTCTGTTCTGTCAGTGGGGTGGGTATATTTCTTGGGATTAACAGAATCCATTAAACGCGTCGAAGTAACTGAATAATCAGCTTACTTACTTTATCTGAATTGGAAATTTCTGTGGACGTGTCAACATTTAGACGTCCAATAAAGGTTTTGTGCGTGTTCTGCAATTTTATAATCCGACGTTATTAATTATTGTCACGGGATTATATTTCGTCCAAAAAGCGTTTTCCTATCTTCCAACTGCCATTTTTCTTAAAAATTCACAAAGTAGACTGTTTAAACGGCAAGGGCTCTATCTTAAATCTCTCACACAGATCTCACGCTGATACCAAAATTTATCACCTTAACTATAAATAATCGAGCGTGGGATGAAACCGGAATTTATCGTCGAGAGTTATAATGGCTTAAATAAATCTTCATTCGGCCATTAACTCCAACAGTAACGAAAACGCAACGGTTTTCGCGTTTTCGTGATTTGTTAAAATAATTTCATAATATATCAGCGCACTTGACAAGAAGCTTGATTTTCCCCAAAAACACCGTTTTGGGGTTGACTTGAAAATGGTTGGTAAATGTAATCCATGTTTTTTTTCTGGAAGGAGACGTTAATGTAGGCCGAGTTTAATTTAGTGCTGATACTTTACTCTAAGGACAATTATAGACCCTTCCTTAACTTATAGAAACAGCATTGGCCTTGAATAAGACAAATCTTTCTTGGTCTGTTCTGTTCTGTTTCATGTCCAGTTTCACAGTTCGTTGATAATATCGATCAGGTAAAATATTACAGAACGAGAATTAGGAAACATAATGTATAATTGCTATATAATTTGTACGGCACCATAACTGATTCAATAGGTTGAAACTATGTCTTCGTACTTGGACTTTACTTATTCTTATGTTTACGTTACTTTGTGTTACTAATCAACTAATATCAATGACGTTGCAAATGAATTAACAAAGAATATTAATTTCCAGTGATGTACATGAAAAAAACACAAATAATGATCCTTTTGAGTAAATTTCAGTCACCAAGTGTCGATATTAATTGTTAATTATAAATTCGGATAGAATGTAAATTATAATTTTAATTGCAAATTTTTCCCGCGAGCAAAAGAAAAATATTAATGATGATTTGGCAAATTTCATTTATGCCCAAAGACTTAACTTCTCTTTGACACGAATTATGAATTATCGGGATATGATTCCACTATCATTACACAAATCAAATAGAAACCTATAAAATGGATGAAAATTTAATTGGCGATTTGGTAAAAATGTTGATAAATCTAAAACTAATTGGTGATATTACGAACTTATAATGGGTAACATGAAGTAATTATACATTCATTTAAACGAGCAATAGCATTTAAACATCACACTCAAAATAATTTCATTCCATCCAATCTATCCCCGTAATGTCCGACAGCCAATATTTTAGCTATATGAATAGGAGCTGATGTAATTGTTTACCAGAGACGATTCCTGTGGTCAAGTCACTCGTTACCAACGGTGTAGTTTGTTTAATTGCTTGCCGTTGTGTTTCACGATAGTTTCAACCGTATATTATGCCGACAAATGAAATATAACTTGAACAACAAAGAAATGAAGTGTTGTGATTTTTTAGCTCTGTACAATGGAAAAATTCCACCTAGTTACGGCTGAAACCATTTCAAAAGAAATGAACAACAAATATAAAAAGTTATACTGACTTAATTCAGATTGTTCGACTTTTGGATGTCACCTTTAGGGAAATAATACGTTTGTGATATGTGAATCAAGTATAAATCTTGGCGAAAAGTATCATTAAGTCAGTCTAAATCAGCTTTTACTATCAAGAGGACGGGAACCGTAGCTGTGCTTGCAATTTCGGCGACTTGTGGGGATGTGGGAAAGATGAGATATCGGTGGACGGAACAGGGTTCCATTCAGGATTGGCGAAGGGTACAAGGTGGGAATGTAAGAAGGGGTTACCTAGACGTAGACGTAAGGATGAGTGTGCCACGGGCTCGGGGAGCGAGGTGGGTGGAGTGGGGGGGGAGGGGGGGGAGAGCGGTCGTTCCATCCCTCCAAACGCCTTCTCTGAGGACCCCCCTCTGCGTCTCTCATTTGTCGAAATGGGATGCACGTTGTGTCCGCAACCCATATCGTCCCGGGGCGCGGATAATGGTGAATGAGGGGCAGGGAAGACGAGTGAAAAACGGAGAGAGAGCAGATGGTTAGCGGAGTGGGAAGTTTTCCTTCAGCTCACCACAGCTCCGTTTCCCCATATTACCTCGGGTCTGGTGCCTCGTCCTCTCGTCCTAATGAGCCTAATGCCCTCAGTCAACGGATGTGAACGCGTAAACGTTTACATTACCGAGAGACTTTGGCCAGGGTCCTTGCTTCACTCCTTACCCTTACAAATTGGAACGGGTTCAGTCATGGAGGGTAACCAACCTCGGAGACCGAATTGGAGACATTGGTTACTATTGTGCCATCCCTGACCCCCTATATCCGACACTTTATCCTATTTACATCCAGCGAAATGAGAGGTTCTACTCATACTACGGTGAGGGTTTACCCTTACACCCCCTGAAACTAGAATAGCCATGTTCCGTCGAACGGATTAATGTTTTTTTAGCATTAATTTCATTTCGATATAGAGAGAACTCGTATAGTATTAAAAAATTGTAGAAAATGTTACCAAATCACCAACTATTCGCAGGCAGCACTTATCCTGACGATAAATTATCTCATTTGCTAAGTAGCTTAGGGTACCCTTCTAAAGGCCACCTTTCACACGGTGCATGATATCATGCACCAGCACGCGTGCATGATCTCGTCGCAAACGTTTTCTCCCAAAATGGCGGGATCATGCTCGGGAAAAATAGAACATGTTCTAATTTTTTCTACTCGTGCATGATCAGCGCTCGTCGGCCATGTTTGTTATGTGAAATGTGGAGATACAGCTTCGAAGCTAAAAAATCTTATTACAATAGGAATCATATTATTTGGAATAATTATAGGAATCATTATTATTACTATCAGGAACCATATTAAAGTCGATGTATTATAAAATGTTTTGTGTTAAATCATTTAATCGAGCCCTGGGAGATAAATAGGCGAAAATCTAGAAGCGGAAAGTAGTATTTTATTGAAGGGTTGGTATTCCGGTGACGTGTAAAACTTCGGTAGCTACGGACAGGTAGCCGTATACGATCTTTTCTACCACAGGCATGCACTTGATATAATGTACCGTGAATGATGGCGTTAAGAATGAGTAAATTATTGTGCGAACCTCATAATATACAGCATATAAACTGTACAATTGACTCATCAATAATTCTCGTTTATCGAGTACGTTCAATACTCAAGATAATATATATATTTAGTTTGCTCGGAGACTACCTGCTGAAAGAGAACAATCGATAGGGCGAAGAAAAATGTTGCTTTCATTATTGAAATGCAAGAATAGTGACAATTAAGGGAATAATTAAATTTTCATAATGTATTTCTAAAAACATTATTTGATAGAGACATCCATAATTCAAGAACTGGCAGATTTACGTTTCGCTACACGAATTTGATTTATGCTCTCAATTTAGACGAAAAATTAGTTTTAACGGTAAGAATAATTACACTTAAAGTAATTATTTACTCCTCTGATTTATACCTAGAAAAATGCAATTATAAATCATTAGAAAAAATGTAAATTTCTACGCTGCTCCTTTTGATTTGTTTGACCCTGGTTCTGATAGAGTTATGTTTTTCTTACAATTTCAATCTACTTCAGGACGACGAAAAATGCTGAAAAACACGCCAAATTCCTCAGGTTACCAAAGTTTTTGCTAAAATTTGACCGAGGTCACATTTTCATCGATCTGTATCTTTAGGGAATTCATGACCTCCCTCGTTAATCACAGCTACTTGGTCTTCTGACACTTCCCTCTCTTCCCGATGGCTGAGTTTTAATTCTAGCGTACTGGAATAGCCGAATATAGATTCAATTCATTTAGTTTCCCCGGCGGTATCCTCATTCATCAAATTCCCCTCTCGTTGCCCTCTAGCAAATATCCTCTCCTTGAGAAAGTCTTCGATTTCCTCCATACCAAGTGTTTCTGTTTTTTGTTCGTTACAGTTTGGCAGCCCTGGTATCATCATCATTCACTTGCCCCTCGTAATTTGTCTTTTATTTGTATTCCATTGCTTTACTCACACTAGTCTTCAATTTTTTAATAACTTAACCTGAATGATTGATGATTTGATGTTTTTGAGTTAAATTAATGGAGTTCATAAGAAAAGCTGACAGCTATTCGGAATTTTTTCGTATGTTCTTATTGACTATGCTTGGAATCCCTCATAATTATTTTACCCGTTTCCAAAAAGAATGCGCGTGTTAAATTAGTGCGAAGTTAATCCCTAAATGCACACTAACAATGAAAGATGGGGCGACATTCCTGGGCCCATGTGATATTGAAATGATATTGCTTATCATCAAGGAGCTGAAGGAAAGCCCATTGACATACCATTTTTTCTTAATTTAGGTCCCCAAAATTACCATTTTTTTCCGATTGGTTCATCTTTTGAGAAAAAAAGGTAGAAATTTTTATGCGAATACAGTGGATGTGGTGGATACGAATGAATGGATATTATTGGAGGACTGACCTATAGTTTAGCAAATCTTTCTCACTGTTTTAAGTAGCAATGTGCTCAAAGAATAGATATAAGAAACGCGGAGGGCACGTAAATATAAAGTTTTATCTAATCCATATTTCCTGTTATTAACGAGAGACTCGTTAGTTAAATTAATAATCGAACTGCAAGCTTCGGTCAATGATATATAAATGAAGGATGAGCACCTCCCTATTGCTTGTGCCTCTTTTATTTGATCGTGGATGACTCATTTCCGCGAATAGACATGGAGGGATTGGTCCAAAAGGCAATTTAATGGTTGGGTGAAAGCATAACATGAAATAGTAGGAAAACTGATAGGGGATATATTTGTGCTCAAGAGCCATCGGAGTCTGTAGTGGACAGAGAGAATGGATATTTCGGATGGAGTGATAGTTGATTGGAAGTATGCATATTTGAATAGGGTTTAAGTTAGCTGAAGCTAGGGTTTATCAGAAAACTACCTTAACCGGGAGATTACGCTACAATCATTTGTAGTCATCATGGTGACGAGCGCGGTTGCAGATATTGGCTGACGAGGATCATGTTTGCAATAAACGCCAGTGTAGATTTTCATCAGTCATAGAATATCAATAGAGCGTAGCTGAGATAATATGTTGAAAATGGCTGCGAGGTACTAAAGGAGGACCATCTTCACGCTCATCCATAGTCGCGCTAAGATATTGGATATATTGCAAAGAACTCGAATCGAATTGTGAGTTGAACACTGAGGCAAACAGTCACGCAAGCAAAGTTGAAACATGGTTTATTATGCGCATTGTAACCGCAGGAAAATGTGTAAACAGAGGCCAGAAGAGAATTGTGGGCATTAAACCATGAATTTCCACGTCGGATATCCCTCGAATGAAGCTTAAATGCAATAAACGGGCCTGGCGATCCGCCTTCTTTTTTTTTAAGCATACGCGTTAACTGTGGATGGGATGTATATGGAGATTTCTTCGACCCTGGCTTCGCAAGATGAATTAATACGGGCAGCTCGCTGGTGAGGGAAGGGTCGAGAAGATGGTAGATATGTCTCCCTTCCCCTTTAATGACTCCATCCTCCCGTGTGTTGACGCACGCGCGCGTTTCCAAGTGGTCGGGTGTTGTTGCGCGTTTTTGGAATGTGACCGGAAAATTTCTCTCCGATGCTTTGAGGGGAGGCAGAGGAAACGTATCCCGTTCCCCCGACAACACATGTGCCGTGCGTAGTGTGCTTTCTGCTGCGGGTGGGTTGATAAGAGG
>WURS02038566.1:0-11338 GCA_011762765.2 Rhinocypha anisoptera
CCGCGTGCGCTCATTAAGCCCGTGTCGCCGCCCATAGGTGCAGGGTCGAAACTGCTCTCCCGCTTCGCAATTGGAACAGAGGCAGGGACTCGCAGTTAATCTAATCTAACTTGCGGAATTCTGAATCGGTTGGGAAAATTGCGGTTGCTCTTATGTCTTTCCCGAATGTGGATTTCTGCCCGTTAGCTGAACGTTTCTCTCTCTCTCTCATCGCCGTGCATCTGATTTCATTGCAAAATTCAAGCGCTCATTGGTGATTTATTTCAATCTTGTAAAAGTTAAACTACGAACCGAAACTACGTGTTAGAATAAAGAAGTTTTCGCCGTGTAATTTATCAAAAGGAATGCAAATTTCGCATTACTCGCACCAAGTACAGGATTGCATTAGTGCACATTTTTTACGCATGTGATCTTCGCGGTAGTTGTATGTTCTATTTAACTCCTTGGAATTATTGCTTTTGAATTCGCACACGAAATAAAACTCGTCGCATTATCACGAACAGTTTCTACATGGTATTACCCAATTACGTAAGAGTAATTTTGTTTGCAGTGTCACAACACGCAGTTATCATAAGCAACACATAATTATCCAATTCCAAGGGGTGATATCCGAAATGAACGCATGCACGAAAGGTGTGGATAAATAAATTTCCCTTTTCCTTTTATAGCCTCCGAGGGTAATTCACCGGTTTTCGAAAAAGCTGTTCTGTTATTCTTTCATTTTTTTGCTCTTCAAAACAGGGTAGTCCATATCATTTGGCACTTTTTCCGACAGCTGAGACCAGTTTCCATCCGATAATTCCATTTCACATAATTCACCGGATGACACAATGCTCATTTCTGAGCAGATAAATTTCCACCAGTGATGTGTGGGTTAGCTCGCGTCCATTCTATCAGCCGATATTTTTTTTTAGCTCGACGGAAAGTGACACATACACTACAATTTTAGACGACTAAGCTGTAAATTATATCGAAACTCCAATGTCGTTTTAGTAGTTTGTTCACACTAACGAACGATACGACGAAATTTTGCTTATACCATCGTTTATCAATTTATTTGAAGATTCTGTTTTCAAACGAATTTTAGAAGTAAGAGTATAAATATATGAGAGGGATTGAACAGCCTGTTACTTAATTCATAATCGGCAATGGATTAAATTTTTGGCTCGTTTCACTTCTTCTGCACCTCTAACTATTGAACTCTGTAGTTTGGGGCGGGCAGCATGAGTTTGTATTTTTTTTTAAACTTCGTACGATGGTAAAATTTAAGAAGCGGCGGCTGGAATACGATATACTTACTCTGCAGTATTATAATCTAGTTCGGTATAGATAGAGTTACAATATCTGTGCCTGTTATAATACTTTTCTGTACTTTTTAATTGTTTCGGGTCCATAATGAGTTCACTTCGGTTACTCGGCAGAATGAAAGCTGATCATTAAAAAGAAAATATTGCCTACCATAGCTTTACCGAACCACATTCTTTTTTGATGATTTATAATAACTTCATGTTTACTCCGGTCTTCATTATGACAAAAACTACCAATTATACTACTTTGGTGAATAAAATTGGGCTAACTTTGCACCTTTTTCCAACTCTCTACTTTTTTTTATAATATGACTTTTATTTTCAAACATTTCATCCCCTCATGATGTCTTATTTTTGCTTTTAGTTTGTGCAAGTTCTATAGAAATGCATATATTCTTTAAAATACGGTTTTATCATCCTTTGGTATAAAAATCAGTGGTTATGCACAGAAATGAAATTTTATGTTTTAGACCAGGGCTTCCTATTAATCTCTTTTGTCTTCTGTATTCGCTGTGCGTTAAATATTCTCTCTGTGTTCCGGGATGATCTGAGGTAACTGAACAGTGTCGCATAACTATGGTGAGCCACCGTTGGTCTTCGTGTTTTGCGTTTTTTTTTTCATTTAAAAAGTTGTTACACCCTTAAAATAAATTCATTCTTAAATTACTAATTTGCATTACTCTGTTTCAATCCTCCTATGAAAATAAGCCAAAAACGAAAGTGATTCTTTTCCCTTCGCATGGTAGTAGCATTAATACAAGAAAAAGTAAACTAAATTCTCTTTGCTGGTTAACTTACTTTTTTATAATTCTATTTTGGAGCACGAAGGAAGATCCCGATTTAAATTGGCCGTCTTTTTAAAAGATTAAATTGGATAAGTAACTCCCGTTGGCTTCGCAGACAAAAAAACCTAATCGCACTTCTTCACCAAAGACCTGCCCAAAGTGACGAGTGCCTCCTACTAAGCCGAAGGCTCTGCTTCAATGAATCGTACGTTCACGCCTCATGTCATACTTCCATTACAGCCCTTAATGCTGGAAATGTTGGTCTCTTTGAAGTCCTCCGTTCTCCTGCTTCAACTCCAGCTTCTCCCCCCGGTAATCCGGCGCCTTTCCTCCGTTTGCTGCCCAATGATATCGCCGGCTTCCGCGAATTGCCGACTCCTTCAGTCTGCTCGCTTCGTTTGACTTTCCTGACACACTGGACGACCCTGCTTGTTTCTGAATAGTGAGGGGAGGATAGAAGGGGAGATCACACGGAAATGGATGTGTGTGAACCGAATAAAGGGAAGGGGGGGGGGGAGCACCACACCGCAAAAGCTATATAGGGGATTGAGAGAGTTAATTAACATCTGACACAATAGAAATGATACATTCTACGACAGTGAGTGAATCTTCTATTTTTTTAAATACTGAGAAGATGACCTTGAAAACGATATTTTCAAAAATAATTTAACGAATCTTTTCTTCCGGCATTCACGGAATGTTTTTATGAAAGAAAAGATAGCAATGTAAGCAGATCGTCAGGGGAAAAGAGAAAATTAACCGAGGAAAGATAGAGTTGCAGGGAGGCATGCGAACCGTATTAATCAATCCGAAGTTAGGTTTGATTGATGAGACTATTAGAAAATATAAGATCAATCAGTATTGTGTGTGAAATATTCACATTCCGATTTTTCCCATTTGTGCAATCTCATGTGTCTGGAAACGGCGCAGTCTTTTATTTGGATTGGGGTTTTCCAAAGTCATCTCGCGGGGCTCCCCGGGTGCCTCCGTTCGGTAGCCAAACGTTTCAACTAATAATCTACAAAGCCTCTCAGATCGAAAAATTGGCAGGAAGAGGTAGGGAGTTATCTGGAGAAGGCATTGTGTCAAGGTGTGAGATCAAAGGGGTGTATAGAGCGCGGAAATTTGGTCAGAGGGAGTAACAGAAGCTCCCTTCTTGAAATCAAATTCAGCAGTTTTAACTCGCTTGTGATGGTTACTTAGCACATGACAAGGAACGGATAAACGGGGACCCATGGATGAAAGCGCGGCCGTTGAGAGTTTCAACTCAAAGTTGAAAACTTATTATTTTCTTTTAAAAATCTGGATGAGCTGGGAGAACAGTTCCCAACTATTAAAAATGGATTATATTTTATGATTGAGTTATGCGATTATTTTGAGTCCCTTTCTGAGACTCTTCCGTCATTTAAGAAGCTGCTGGTACCAGCTCTTGTTGGCGATTGTCCTTGAGTAAATATGAAATATATAATCCTATTAATTATGCCATCAATCGTACTTAAGTGGGATATGGTGCAGGAGCATGGACAGGAGAAGCACCAATCAGTTGTGGGGGAATAATAATAAGGATCCCTTCAGGCGCAATTGCGGACCGGGAGTTACGGAGGAGTAATTACACTTGGGAAATCTAAACCTCTTATGGCACTACCATATTGACAATTATGTACTCCAAGTGGTTCTATATAATTAATATTTTACTTAAATCTATGACACGTTTCAGGAAATTGGTGGAGTAACAATTTTTCGACTATAACGATATAACTAAATCGGTATATTTCATTGTAAAGCCTTATATGTATATTGTCTAAAAACATGGATTTATGAATTTTACATCACTTCTACTACATTCTACTACTACTATTAATACTATTAATACTCGACGTGGCGTTATGAGTTTACGCAATCGGGATACTATTAATTGTACAAATAATTCATCGTCTTTCACACATATTTTACTCCCGTTCTCATTACTCATTGAGATATTCTCACTCAGCCCATTTATTAGACTCTATAGATACTTAATATATTAAGTCTTAACGAAGATCCATGAATGTATGTATTTCTTTTCCACAACGTGTTTCGCCATGATACGAAATCGTCAGGTAATATTGTACCTGACGATCCCGTATCACGTTAATGCGATTTTTACACGATATAATTCTGTATAAAAGTACTACATATATTAATAGATATACAAACTTTCCACGAAGTGAAGCCGGACATCGTAGACTTTACTCAACGAAGATATCTCTCACATGTGTTCTGCTAATTAAAACTAGGTTTCTGATAGGCGATGTCATTTATTATTACAAGATATTTTTCGTCTAAAATGTTTCGTAGTACCTTTTAATTTCTGCCTTTTCCCGCCTCTGCCTCTCTTTTCTAATATTCCAGTTTCTTACAATGTTTTCAGCATCCCAGCACCCCTTCATATGTTGCCCCTTCACTTTTCCTGTCTTCTCCCAGTTCATCAAATAAATTTCCGTGCTCCCTACCCATGCACGGCACAGCTTCCTCTGTCTAACTTGATGCCTATTAAACCTTCTCCACACCCATGTCTTAAAACCCGCATGTAAACAGCGATGATGAGTTACCAATTTTCATTTTACTTCATACCCCCTAATTTTTAATATATTATAAATATTTCCGATGGATTACATAATGCTTCTTTGTTTGCATAAGTATATGGACATCATGTAGAGTGTTTACCGTCAAAAATTCTTCCTAAGTGTCGAACTACAAAGCAATTCACTAGAAAGGTGTAATAAAAAGGCTTATAAAAATTATTTGACGCGTTTCAAAGGGAATGTGCGAGTCTGGTGATTTTATGCTTTTAGATGAACACTACACTCGTCCCATAACCAACTATAGTCGTGTTTGTGCCCACACCTAGTAATAATTTGCTTAATCTTCCTCCCAGTATTCTCCAGACCGCCAGCACCCACTTACTTTTCAAAAGTGAATAACTGCATACCCGATTGCGTAAACTCATAACGCCACGTCGAGTAAGTTAAAAATCATGGCCGGGAATCCTGCCATTTTTCCACGCTTGAGAAAATTCACTTAGACCTTATGCATTGGCACAACGCCAAGAAACGAGCAATATATATCTTTTCGCAGTACCCTGCAATTCTGATAATTTTAATGTGAACTAACTCATGTGAAGTAACTTACCTCAATCTGCTCACATCATATCTTAACATAGACTCTTGTTTGAAATAGGTACATTGGCAGTTTCAAAACTTATTCAGGAATTTTTAATGTTAGTTTATTTTTTGTTTGCATTTTGTGGGCGATTCCTCGTTTGATTCAGAATTTTCAATAACGATTAAAAATGTGATGAAAGCTTTAAATAAATTATACAGTTTTAATGTGGGAAAATTTTATTTTCAATTATTTCCAGCAGGGAATTAGTTCCATGTTTGTCCACAAAAGGAAAATGGAGGGCAATTTAATATTTATATAATTTCCTTCTACGTTTCAAAATTATATTGTATATTTTTAATTACCAATTAAAATGACAGCAACGTTCAATTTTAAACCAATTGTAAAACGGTGTATATGATTTACAAGTAAATCAAGTCGCAACACAACGCCTTAATTGAAGTAATTGGATACGCGCTTAAGAATAAATCATAAATGACCAACAGTTCTAAACGTGAACAGTTACAAACAGTCTTGACGTAAATTAAACGCTTTTCACTTTGTACGGGGAGAAGTGGTCCAGAACCCTGCCATATTATATGTCAAGTTTACATACGAGCCCTTTCAATGCTAGATTTGATGGGTGTGTATGCTTATTGGACAAATATTTATTTTTATCAAATATATAATATTTTAATCGCATAAGTCATTCTGACCCACAACAATATTTCGATCTATAGATTAGAATTATACGTTTTAACTTTTCTACGGTGAATATACCTATCTCTATTTTTTTTAAATATTCATTTAATCTTTCTGTGTTTCTTACATTACGATGACGATTTACAGATTCGATTTTTGGCAGCACCATGAATTATTTCAAAGTCTGCTTTCTAACTGTTGTCTAACTTTCTAGTTTGTATCCCATTACGAGTCCTAAAATCTTTGAGGCAACTGGGCCTTCACTTTGGATTCAATGTTTTAAACTACGCCACATTGCAGCTTGGATTATGATATTTTGCCATTATTTTAACTATCTAAGTATGACTTTTTTTCTCTACCTAAGTATAACTAAGTATATCTTTTCAAATTTGCGTAGAATAAGGATTGAAGATTTAAAAAATATGTACAAGCATTCGAGTGATATGATTTCTTATGGAATGGGGTTTTATATCACATAAATATTGCCATTTCATAGAAAACTATAATTGCGGAACCTCCGTACGTCATCAAAGAAAAAAGTACATGATTTTTGTTAATGGAGTATTTGTAAAAATTAATAATAAAAATTCTTTGAAATTAATTAGAACACTGATGAATTCCGACGGTCAGAAATGCTGAAATTTCAAATATCACTATTTTCAGAATAATTACCGTATCCGAACATAAATTATCGTATTTTCCGGTGCACGGGCATATAAGATGAACCCCAATTTTGGCCAAGTACTCCAAGAAAATAAATAAATCTTCTATCACCCCATAATATGCAGAGTAATTGACCGTATAAGCCGGAAAATTCGATAATATGTAAGAAATGCTTACGCAATCCAGTAAATAAAAGATCAAAATGCAAATCATCTGTAGCCTTAAAATGGTGTAAAATCACGGTATAAAATTTTTTAAATGTTTTGAATGAGAATAAATGTAATCTTAACAACCAACGTATTGAGTAAAACAGGTTTTATATTCGATTGGTGGTGATTCTGTAAGAGTAGACGTGCAAGCCGCAATGGACGGACTGAACTTGTACTTGCATTCGATAGCTATATTAATTATGGGAAATCTTACAGCAAAATAAAAGCAATACGTAATTTTTCCTTAACTCGCATGCATTTAATCAGAGTTTTTGAGTAATTTCTTCCTAAAATATTCCCATATCATGACTTTACTGAAAAAACAAACTCTAACAGTGATAAGAGAAAATGTCTTTGGAGATAGCGAAAGTTAAAAATAATGACTATTTTATTTTACCCCAGAAAATAACCTCAATTTTTTCAAAAACTGACGAATCACAAAGGAATTTCTCACCCGAAACCAGATCGCGAGATATATATATATCGCAAAAGATGTAGAAATATGTAAAACGATGCGTGGAAAGACAGGAGATGTGTCTCATTATTGTTTCGTTATAAACTTAAAATTTAAGTAAAGTTAAAATCAGAAGTGCAATTTTATCTGTATCCCAGGATCTTGATAAGATCGTGAATATAAAACGTAAAAATATGTGCTGAAACAATAAATTTTATGGGCTCATTTATCCGTGAGCAATGCGTGATAGCCACAGGCTCTAAAAGCTCGAAATGGCTCCCTTTATCGCCAGCAGCACACATTAATATTGGACCATAAATCGTGTGTAAACAGTGAGGTGTGACTTGTGAACATATATATATATGTATATATACATTTATATATACATATACCACAAATATTAGGAAATATATACATACATGTATGTGCATAAATGTTGAAGGTTTTTGATTATGGTCTTTTTCAAATTAAATATCTCGACTTCTTAGTTAAATGATTGAAGTTTTACGATACCATCTTAGTACTTTCACGATGTAATTGTGAGTATATATTCTTAATATTATTCCGTGCATGAGGGGGATTGACAGCAGCAGTAAACGTTGTAAATCATCCAGAGAAGACTCGTTCGCCGAAAATCCTTTTAGGCAGTTAGGTATCACATTGTCATGATGAATTTCCACGTTGTCAAGCCTGAGACAATCGAGTTTATCACATTGCCTATTCATTCAAAGGCAGGGTTTTTATTATCTATTATGCCTTGATTAACTTTTTTGGATTTGTTAGTCACCTTATTAACTTCGACTCCGTCTCTCGTCCACCATATTCCTTACCAGCATTTTTTTTCACCTAAGCCCGCCATTTTTCCCTCTTTCGCCTCCATTCGTAGTGGAAAATATACATATCAATACGAGGGCTGTTCAGTAAAATGTGATCACATCATTTTCATTCTTATTTTAGTTGGCTTACCGTTTGATTTATATGCGGCTCACGTTCCATTAATTTGACCCCAGTATTGCGTCAGCGGCAGCAATGGCAAGTTGAAACATATTCCATTCGTCTACCACAACGATTATGGCGACAATCGGTTAGCAATACGCTGATTGAAATTTTGGCTCAGCTTGAAAACATCATTATCCGAGGTAGTTGTAATGTCACATAATACTTATGAAGTATCTGCCAAATTATTGCCAATGGCACGGCAGGAACACGGTTTAAAATGGTTTAAAGAGAGAACGACAATCTGTTTAAAAGGAAAGTGAACCCGTATCGCCAGTCAATTCTCTTGTGGAGGTAAACACCAGCGCCGCTGCTGCCATTGTGAGAGAGTTTTTGAGAATAACGGTGTGAGCAGTATCATAAATATTATATATGAATTGGGTAATAACATCCACACGTTGGTAACATGAGACCTCATTGTGATCTCTGGGTTGCGAGAATGTTCATCCCCGAACAACAGGACGTTAGTGAGCAAGACTTTTTACCCTCTTTCTATGTTCCCTAAATTTCCTGTAGTGCGTCAGCCCGATGTGATTTTTCCATTCTCCAATGAGAGTCAACGCGTATCATCGGCTAAAAGTGGACTAACGAGCTGTACAGCTGCGCAAAAAGGTGATCATAAACTTTTTATTACCAAAAATTTTGCACAAAATTTAGATGCTATGATATATTATTTTGCTTACGTTAAAGGTTACATGTGGTGCAAGTTACATCGATTTAACTCTTGTATTTCTTCAGCGAATCCGTTGCTAGTTAAAACCTCAGAGTAAGAATCAGAAGAGTGCCTTTTGGTACTTTAGAGCATGTTGTCATCATTGACTACGTGACTTCGGGCAAGATGACGCTTCTGTCATGGTTACTCCTTTTGTTTATTTGTATATTATTAAGAGTTTCGTAGGATTAATATGCCGAGTGATCTTTTCAGGAAATAACTTAATCCTAATCCAATAACAGGACCATCACATACGTATTTAAATGAAATTTTATTTTTTCGTGGTTTTTTTAGATTTTTGTTTTGCTTGATTGTATAATGCTGATGTCGTGAACTTGAGTGCGATTTTGAGCACAATGTTTTCTCCGTGCCAATCGCCAACAAATCGTGCGCCACCGCGGAAAAGTCACGTGGCTTCAATGATGGAACATCTTTCCCTCTACTGCGCAGCCAGAAGGCTAGCTCTACCTCAATTATAACTCTATGGTTAAAGCATGTTCAGTTTTCATAACACTGCTTCTAATGTTGAGAAAGTCCTCCCACCAAGATGTTTATTCAAATTGGGGGGCAGGAAAGTGTTACATAGGGTTATGTCTGGACTATAGGGAACATGCTTCACATTAGAGTGTAAACCTGCTCATGACCTACTCACATGCAAAAACCACGTGAGTCTTTTCTCCTCTATCCTCTCCTCTGATCTTCGCCCCTACCCTCTTTTGCATTCTTACAGTTGATTTTTGTTCATTTCTTATTCTATTTTTATCTAATTTATCCTAACACGTTACTAAGAATCTTCATCTCACATGCAAGTATGTAGATCATATATTCGCCCTGTAGCGTTCTTGTCTTCGGGAGTAAATGGAGTTAATAAGTCGTTCGGATAATTTATTTTCTCTTTTGAGGAAATCCTTTCCTCCATAACAAACTCCTGGCACTTTTCACTTCTGCGTCATCCCCTCTATTTTCCTAGTTACAGTTCCTAAGTACTTGAAGATAAGTACCTTATGAGCCCCGCTACCTGCATGAGCAAACAAAGTTATGAGATGGAAGGGTGGGGAAGCACTGTGAACTTTTAGTGTGAGCGGCATCCTCTCAACTTCATTTGCATCAATTTTGTCGGGTTTTCATTCTCCTTTTATCTTTAAATCAAAGCTTTCGACGCTCTTGTACTATATGTAGTCTACATATTTAATCCTATGCTCGTCAGATATAGCTGGCGGAATATATCAATAAATAAGATTTTAACATATTATGTATAATCGATTTAAAAACATAATCATTAAGGAGATTGCAAAAGTAGAGAGCTCGACCATATATTAAACTGGTGACTCTTATTCATGATAAGAGTGTTATCTGTAAAATCGCTTTACAAAGATGAAAACCACGAGTTTAAAATAGAGAGAATATTACTTAGACAAGATTCTTAGGCCAATTTGTATTGTAAATCCTAATATACGTACATTCTAGAATATTTTTAGAGGTAGTTGACGAATACTGTCAGGTACCTTAGGACTTCTGCTACGTATAAGTGGTTTTTTTTCACAATGAACTTCCACTTAATCGATTCATTGACATTTTTGCATTAAAAATCGTACGCATCATTTAAATACACAAAATCAGTAACTTACCCTTTGAAAATGGAGGATCTCAAATGATATTAAAAAGAGTACTATTCAACCGAAACAGAGTACCTTAAATAAATACAGTTATGTTTATATGTTATTTTATAGATAAAAATCATTGCTGGACTGCTTGAAAGGAAATCTATATTTTGCATACTGGAAGTAGATAAAATGGCAAGTGAGCTATGCAGGAAGAAAATCATACGCATTTTATATGCCATGAAGGAATGTACACAAGACTCAAGTCTGAAAGATTACAATCATTATTATTGTAACTTTTAAAGTCATAAGGGTTCTCCGAAATTCTGGATCCTTGGGATCCTTCGTAGTGCTTAAATTCGCCCACCATGCTAGTAACCTTTCTCTTTCACTTCTTTCCGAAAGTGTACGAAAATTACCCGTACACCATACACCGCTGAAAAACCTTAAGGTTCCTTCGTGGGAGAAATGCCACAGTTTCCTCTTGATTCCATTGCAATTGATAAGGTCATTCAATTAATATTTGATCCAAAAAGGTTGAAAGAGGGAGAAGTATGAATGAGTAGGGAGTTTGGCGCAAATAAAAGGCAGGGTGGAAAAAAAGCAACCCGGAAGAAACAATCCCTTTGATGCACTCCGCCCGCACGTAAAACCCTCGGGCGACGTCGTGATTGCGTCTCGTGGCGGGTTACGCCACCACAAAGCGCTCTTTGCCCCCCCCCATTCCCTCTACTCCTCCTCAACAACCTCCATTTCAGCTCTGCTCCT